>JNVV01000005.1:1021836-1081119 GCA_000733355.1 Falciphora oryzae
CGGGGCGGACCAGGCCGCGTCTCTGCCAGACAAGGTTACCTGCTCAGGTCCCTTGTGGTCAGTGAAGAAAAGGGCCTTCCATCGGGTTTTCTGTAGCAACAACTGGAGGGGGCGCAAGCGCCCTTAGGCTCCTCGGGTTGAGTGGGCAACAAGGACGAAGCGGATAGGCCGCTTGGTCTGGGTCACACGTCTTGGTCTGCCTGCTACTTGCTGGCTAGCCTGGGCGAGTGGTGCGGCGGAGGCGAGGCCGACAGAGATGGATCGACCTATCCGTCGTCGCTGCTGTAGCGGTACGAACCTGGCAAGCCAACGGCGACAACCGCAAGAGCCGGTCTTGGAAGGCTGATGTGAGGCCGCACTGTGTCTATCCGCGGCCATGTTATTGCGGTGCCTGTTATTGAGAGCAACACCTGGCCCTGATGAAAGGAGACTTTTGTTACCAGCAGAGCACGTTTCCTTTGGCTGGAGGCGCCAGTGGTACCCGGACGGGGCCCGCAGTCTCCATGTTGGACGCTCCCCCCTGGCAGTTACAGAACCGGCTTTTGGAGGACGGAGTGAATCGCCGTGCTGCACACGGTCTCAAGAGGCCATAAGATTGCGTTGCTCGGTTAGCGATAGGACAGTATTGTGCCTCCTCGGCCAATCTAGACTGGCCACTTCATCTCCATATATTTACTTTATTGTCTGCACCATACCTGTCTCCGCTCGTGGCGGCAGAGGTAACGACCTCAGAGTACGGGTGTGCGTTGCAAGACATTCACTGCACGACTGACTCTCATCGCTCCATGGGAGGTGGCAAAAAGCTTATAGTTGGGATCCAACCATCGAGGTCTGGAGTTTACCCAGCCCGAGGTACCTCGTGGGCCTTGGGGGCAGACAGGGAAAAGCAAACCAAGGCCAAGCCAGGGAAGCGGGCCAGCAGTCAGGCAAGCGGTTAACCAGCACGGAAGCACGGAAGCGATGAACACAGCACAGGCAATCATAAGCGGGCTTGTTTCCCACACACAAGCAGGGGCGGAAGGACGTGGAGAAACGGACCAAGAACAAAAAAAAGAAAGCGACCATCCGTAAATAACAAATCCGTGCGTGCGGGCGGAGGATTCAAAAGTGAAGAAAATGGAAAAGGGCCAAAATGTAAGCCGCCAGCCAGGGGTTGGCTGTCCACCAGCTGCCCGGCCGCTCCCTTCGCAATCCAAGCCCAGTCAGTCCACAGCCAGCCAGGGCCACCAGTGCGTCTTGTGCTGCCCGCTGGAAGCGCTAGGAGCCCCTCGCTGGTGTGTGTTGTTTCCATGGATGCCGGCTTGTGGACGACCTAAACCGAAGTGTGAAAACTACTGCCTGCGCTTGTACTCATTATATGGCGGCAGGGCAGAGAGGTCTGCGGGTCGTACAGTGTAGAAGGCCAAGGGCGGACGGCACCAGGCCTGACGCCGCCAATTTATCATCCCTCCCTCTTGTGGGCGGACTGGCTGGGCTGGGCTGGGTGCGTCGGTGGTGCGTGCTGCAGTTGGATCCGAGCCGATGCAGCAACGAGCGAGCCAGCATGGTGACGGCAGAGACGCTCTTGACGCACACAAGCCTTTTTGCAGGCCCCCGAGGAAAACAGAAAAAATTCAATCCTGCTTTCTCTGCCTCGATTTGTGTTTTGAATTGGTCTACCAGACACTGTCAACGTTGGAGAAAAAGGAGAGAAGACACTGATCTAGCCTTTTGCTCAAGCAAGCTGTTGTTTTGCCTGATCCATTTACACTCAATCTCACCTCGCACACACTGTTCTCTCTCACTCTCATTGCTCACCCGACGCCTGTCTCTAGAACCCGCGCCTACCACCTCCCCTTTCCGTCTTGCTGCATCGGAGAATAGCCCGGGGGTTGTCAGCTGTGCTTTCCCTATCGCTCCTTCTTGGTTTGCACCCTGATCTGGCACCCTGTTCCAGCGGGCACCCACTGGCTGAGCACTGCCTGCGTCGCCTGCCCGCCCGTCGCCTGAGGCACCAGACTCGTCGATTGAAATCCAGTCTGGTCGAGCACAGCCGACGGCACCAGACGGCACGGGTTTGGACCAAATCAGAATTCTGGCCTGGCCAGTGCAGCGTCCTCTGCTGTGCTGCATGCTGTGCTTGCCCTGCGAGGGTAGCACCCCCCGAAAAGGCACCCACCCAGCACCACCCAGCACCCAGGCCAGCCAAACAGCGAGCCAGCCGGCTGCCGTCCGAAACCCTCGCGGGTGGTCGCCATTCGACCTCCACCAGCTGCCGACCGCCTAACCTCCACCAAAACCAACCTCGAGCCAACTACCTCGTCGCTCCTCTGCTCCCTCTCTCTCTCTCTCCACACCTCGCCCGCCAGGCTCGAGTCGCAACCTCGTTGACAATCGAGTCACAACCGCCCAAAATATCGTAATGTCGACTCCAACAACAGCGACTGCCACGCACCCCCACTATCATCACTACGGCGGTCCTTTTTCCCACCCTCAGCCGTACCCGGCGCCGCCTGCTTCCTACCAGATTCTGCCTCCCGGCGCCAGGCTCGCTCCCTACCAGACCTACTCCACTCCTTCGTCGAGCGGCAGCCACGCCGGCTCAAATGGAATAAACCTGGCTGCCTCGTCCCCGTCGTCTGTCCAGCCGAGCCGGCAGGCCGCCGACATCCCCCAACTCCTCAACCCGATCCCGCGACAGGACCTCAGCGACGACTCCATACACGCAATGCCCGCCACCACCACCGCCTCAAGAACACAGCTCGCCGACCCATCGGCCGGTGCTCGCAAGCGGAGGCGCTCCAAGGGCCCCGACTGGCACACGTTCTACAAGAATGGCCTGCCCAAGGAGGTCATCGTCATCGACGACGACACCCCCGAGCCCGACTCCCAAGCCCAGTCGCAGGCCACCCCCGTGTCCTCGAGGGCCCTGACCAACGGTGCTGCCGTCGCCGCCAACGGCTACGCCAACGGAGTGTCGGCTGCTATTGACGTCTCCAGCAACAGCAGCACGAATGGTCGCCCCCTCGCAAAAAAGAGAAAGCGAGACGGCGAGCCCACGCGTTACGACGCCGTCCACAACGGAGGCGTTCCATCACACGCAAACACGCCCGCCGCCTCATCGTACAATCACATTGCCAGCCCCAGCGCTTCTACCATCTCGAGCGATCGCAACACCTCTGCAATTCACACCACCGCTCCCACCTCCCTCGGCTCCACCTCGTCCATTGGCGGCCAGTACGACGATGTGCAGGCGGGCCAGAAAAGGAAACGAACGCGACAGCAGGTTGCCGATCAGGCCAAGAGGAGAGAAATCGCTCTCTACGGTGCGGCCGCTTTCGCAACATACCAGCCTCCCACACGTCCCATCAAAAAGGCCGCAGACGTCAACGTCCGGGTCGTCCACGACGTAAGCACAGCGATCAAACGGAAACGCCACTGTCCAAACGCAGGGAGTGATCTTTTCGCTGACCCGTACTCGCTCGGTAGCCGAACTCCAAGGGTGTCAAGGTCGACGACGACGATGGACACTATATTGTCATTCCTGACGCGGAGTTGACCAATGACTGTGAGTACATCTGAAATTCTTTCCTCTGTGCCCCATCAGCTGTTGGTGGAGAGAAAATACTGACGTGGATATGGCTCTCACTTCTAGATCAAATGCTCAAACTTCTCGGGCAAGGGACCTTCGGCAAGGTGGTGCAGGCCCGAGACAGGAGGAGAAACGAGCTCGTCGCAATCAAGATAATCAGGTCGGTCCAAAAGTACCGTGATGCTTCTAGGATTGAGCTTCGCGTGCTGCAGACCCTCAAGCTTAACGACGCCGAGAACCGGAATCGCTGCATCCATCTGCGAGACACCTTCGATTACCGAGGCCATATCTGTATCGTCATGGACCTGCTCGGCCAGAGTGTGTTTGACTTCCTCAAGGGAAACAGCTTCGTGCCTTTCCCAAACAGTCAAATTCAGAGCTTTGCTCGCCAACTCCTCACAAGTGTTGCCTGTAAGTGTCCACCGACTATACGCTATATCCAAATTTGCTTGATAAAACCCTGCTGACCAACTCATCATTTCGTGATTAGTCCTCCACGACCTCGACCTGATCCACACGGATCTGAAGCCTGAGAACATTTTGCTCGCGGATGCCACCTACCAGACCTTCACCTATAACAGGAAGATCCCCTCATCTTCTACCACGGTCAGCAGGCAAGCAACCCAACGCAAGGTGCTCCTTGACACCGAGATCAGGTTGATAGACTTCGGATCGGCCACCTTCCAGGACGAGTATCATTCGTCGGTGGTGTCGACCCGTCATTATCGCGCTCCCGAGATCATTCTGGGTCTCGGCTGGTCGTATCCCTGTGACATCTGGAGCATTGGCTGTATCCTCGTCGAGTTCTTTACTGGAGATGCTCTCTTCCAGACTCACGACAACCTGGAGCACCTGGCCATGATGGAGGCTGTGTGTGACCGCAAAATCGACACACATCTCATTCAGAAGCTTCACCGACCTACTAGGAACGGGACGACGAACCCTGCTGCTAAGTATGTGTAACCATCAATCTCCTGCTGCGGCGGGAGACGGATCGCACTGAATCGGAGGATGGACGGGAGCTGACACGGCATCGCAAAACCACAGGTATTTCAGGAGAACCCGGCTCGATTATCCAACCCAGGAGACCACCCGTGCTTCCAGGAGATATGTCAAGGCCATGAAGAAACTTCAGGTTTGTCTAAAAACGTCTCCAGCCTAACTGCCACGTTCAGGAGCTAACACATGATACCTGCAGGACATCATCCCGAACACCAACGCGTTCACGAAGCAGTTCCTCGATCTGCTGCAGAGGATATTCGTCTACGACCCCGCCCGCCGGATTACGGCCAAAGAAGCGCTGGACCACCCGTGGTTCAGAGAAATCGCCCACCCAGACGACGGCTCCGAGGCCGCGAGGATACGGGCGGAACGGATGAGGATGAACGAGCTGTCGGCCGTCCGGGCACCTCAGCACTGATGGCACATGTCTGTTAATTCATGCTCCTACACAACTCGGACATGACCGGCCCGCCCACGAGACACTATTGCGTGTGTATAGGAGATGCATCCATTGGGGGCGTTATTTTCTGCGGTTTTTTTTTTCTTGTTCTCGTCTTTAACTAGTCTTCGTTTCGTTCCAAAGATGTTGGATGGTGTCTCCCTTCTCTTTGACACACCCACCACGTCTTCCAACTCAGCACGATGATTTACGCGGGGCACGGAGGATTGGGGCCTGATCACATGCGGAGTTATAGGAGCCTGATTTGGGAAACCATATGTTCCAAGGGGAATGCAGAGGGCGACGAAACGCAAATGAACACAAAAAAGACGCCTGATTTCACTGTAGAGATAACTGTTTCTACCGGGACAGCTCTTTTGTCATCATCCTCAGCGGCATACTCGACACAGCGATGGATGGTATGTACTGCGTTTGCAACCACGCGAGCAAGCAACCCGGATCGTGTGGCTCGATGCTACTTACCCTACGACTCGATGCGGACGAAGCGAGAATCCTTACCCTCGGCCCACGATTGTCTGATATTCCGAGATTCGAACGAACCAAAAGTTGCCTATCTCCCCACGTACCTTTTTCCTTGTTGTCTGCCTTGGCATACTGCTCTTGGACACTAGCTCTTTGCAGAGTCGAACGGGTCGAGCGGTTCAGGACTAAAGGGCCTGAGACTTTGGATCCTTTGTTGGAACAAGAACAGTACGGCGTAATAGTGTCTCTGTGATGGGGCTCTCTAGATCCTGCGGTACGTCTTGCCTTCTAGGATGACAACATAATCCTTTGTAACAGCATATCTCTTTGTCCATTTGCAACAGCCTAGACAGTTCGACTAACTACTGCGATAAAAACAGGACAAAGAAGACATCTGCAACTGCCAACTGGAACAATGGAGCCCCTGTGCAGAAAGACCTCGACTGTGTCTAGTGTCTTCTTTGTCCCGGACATCAAGCCTGGTAGAGAAAATGCGGACGTTCGAGGTGCATATAACGCCGGCTTCCCCGGCTTCGGGTCCGAGAGAACGAACGATACTAAGCAGTCGCACAGGCAAAGACATATATTGTTATTCTATCCCCTGACTTTGGATCTTGCGTCCACTGTCAGGACCCAATGACCGATTCTCCGAGCTTTCTCGATCTGTGTCAAGGCTGCTTGCATACACGTACACGACGAACAGGATAAGTATCTGAGGACGCTCTTTGGGGCCAATAACATCAAGTCAAAGGTAGAACACTCCAACAAGGAAATCTCCTTAGAAAGCCAACAAGATGGCGCCCGTCCACCGCGGACTGCACAACCTCACGTACGACCAGATCGACGATCTGGCCGGGCTCTTGTACATGGCGCCCAGGCACATGTACGAGGACGGACAGCCTCGTAACTCCTGGCTCAGCCACCAAGAGAATAAGATGAAGCGGCCTTCGTTCCCGAAGCGGTTGCGGCGTCCCAAGGGCGCCATGAACTGGCTTCGGCTTCGGGTCGCCGAGAAGACGGGTTGGACTCACGAGGGGATATTGCCCCAGGTCGCTGACCTCTGCGGGGTTCACCAGAAGGGGCTGAACCCGTGGCTTGTCCACAACATCTTCAACCTCATTCACGACGAGGTCACGCTGCGCACCGGCCGGATCCGGAAGCACAAGGGCGAGCTGCGCACTCCCGAGGTGGAGGACTTCATCAACCGCATGACTGGAATCACCAGCCTGTGGCTCAGCCAGAAGAGGTTCGACCAGCTCTTCGCGCGGGACGGCTCCTTCCCGGAGTGGGCGCGCTTCCGCCAGCTCGGCAACGCCGTCGAGCACCCGTACCCGGACAGCGGCGATTCCGACGACTGCACGTCCCCGAGCTCCAACTGCTCTTCGGGCGAGGGCGAGGAGCCGCGCCGCCGGAGCTGCGAGGCCTGCATCCTGGCCTTTGTCGGCGGCCGCCCGGACCTCATCTCGGCCCTGCGCGCCAACCTGCTCGGCCGCACGAGGGGCTCGTCGCAGCCCATCCTGATGCTCCTGGTCGACGCCTGGATCGACATCGGCAAGGCCGGCAAGGAGAACGCCAACATTGAGGCCGAGTCGTCCGCCCTGAGCCGCGTCCTGCAGCGCATCCGCGCCGCCGAGGGCAAGGTCCGGGATGAGATCCGCGACCGGCGCGCCGCCGCTCGGGCCGCCGAGGAGAAGCGGGAAAAGGAGAAGCGGGACAAGGAGAAGCGGGCGCAGGAGAAGAAGCGCTCCTCGCACCGCAACGACAGGCTGCCCGACAAGCACCGGGAGCAGGACAAGCGAGCCTCGCACCGCAGCGGCAGGCCGGCAACCATCGACACGGCACGGCGCGGCACCCCGGTGCCCGCGGCGAAGGCGTCGTCACGTACCCGGTCGCCCAACGTCGACACAGTGCGACGGGCCACTCCGGTGCCCACGGCGCAGGCTTCACTGCGCTCCCACAAGGAGGGGTCTATCAAGAACTTCGGAGACCTGCAGGAGAGGGCGGCGGCCAGGCACCAGGCCATGGTCGAGACCGGTGAGTGGGACCGTCGTAGCGAGACTCATGACCGCTACCCATCGGACTTGACGGAAGACAGCAGACCGTCAAGCCGGTTCAGCGAGCTCGGCTTCGACGATGACCAGTACACCGAGATCGGGGTGCGGACCGACCAGCAGCGCCGGCGCGCTGGCGGCGGCGGCGGCAGCAAGCCACTGAAGGACATGCCCGCGCCCATTATCCCCAGGGCTCCTCCGTCCTCGGTCTATAGCCAAGACGACGACAGGTCCACGATTAAGGCCTCTTCCAAGGTGGGCGACGACGCTTCCACTATTAAGGCGCCTAGGGCGGCCGAGTCCATTAAGCGCTCCTCCTCCCGCGCCTCGTCGCACCACTCGTCGAGGCATCGCCCCTCGATGAGCGAGAGGGATCCCGAGGCCGTGGGCTCCCGCCGGACCCGGATGGTCTCGGCGTGGTACGACCTCATGGCGCAGGCGGGCAGGCCCGACATCAACGAAGACGGTGTCAGCGCCCTCGACGACACGGAGGAGTTCCCCGGCTTCTCGGAGCTGTTCGTCAGCGACGTGGTCTCCCCCGAAGACGGCGACGACGACGACGATGACGACAACGACGACCAGGGCAGCTTCCACGGCGCCCGCTCGGCCTGGAAGGACAAGATGAAGGAGAAGCAGCAGCAGCAACCACCGCGGACTGCCGCCACCTCCCCCGTCCCCCAGCCGCACCTCCCTCCCCGCTCCGCGACCGCCCCGCCGACGGCCGGGGATCTCTTCCCGTCCTACCTCTACAGCAGCAGCGGCTCCAAGGACGACGACGCGGCCTCGTGGGTCTCGATGAGCGTGTGCAGTGACGCGACGCGCGCGACGACCCGCTCCCGCAAGCCTACTATCACCACCACGTCCGCCGCGCCGCCCCCTCCCGTCCCTTCGATCCCGAAGCAGTTCGCCCCGCGAGACGACAGCGACAACGAGAGCTGCCACAGCGACCGGTCGCATAGGAAGCGGAGGCGGCAGCGGGAGCGGGCGGAGCGCAAGCGGGAGGACAAGGAGAAGGAGAAGGGCGACGCTAACAGGTCCAGCAGCCGCAGCAGCAGCCATCGTCGTCACCACGACGACGCCAGGGCCAGCAGCAGCAGCCGCAATAGCCACCGTTACGACGGCAACGCCGCCAAGCCCAGCAGTCGCGCCAGCCACGGCTGCCACAACGACAGGCCGTCCTCGGTGTACCTGGCCCCGCCGGCCGCGGAGCCCAGGCCCAACAACCGCCACAGCTATCACGGCACTCCCCCCAGCAACGCCAGCGCCGCCAGCAACGGGGGCATTCTCAACTGCTACCTCAGCTCGACGCCGATGGCTCCGCGGCCGAGCAGCAGGCACAGCGTCAACAGCAACTCGACCGCCACCAGCAAGAGCCGGACCAGCAGCAGCAGCAGCCGCCGCGGCCACGACGACAACAGCAGCACGACGACTACCAGCCGCCGGACCCCGAGCCCGTTCGACTTCAAGAACGGCGAGCCCGGCTTCAGGAACCCCTTTACGAGCAGCAGCAACGCCAGGCGGTCACACCGCGCGCCGTCGTCGAACGTGGCGCCCTCCGACGTCGGCGACCGGAAGCCGAGGAGGGAGTCGGAGTCGTGCCGTCGTCATCGCGAGCGGAGGGACTAACTGGCCAGCAGGACAGGCACCCAACCACCGACACGGCACTGCAATCCAATGGGCTAGCGAGTGGAGGGACTAACCGACCAAGAGGCAACAAACCACCACCGAGACAGGACCGAGATCCAGTGGGCTAGCCGAAACGGCAAATCTCCAAACACAACACCGCCTGCTAGAGGTAGTAAAAGCTTAGGTAAAAAGTTTCATCACCCCAAATTTCCTTTGTCACTGTTTCCCCTTCCCCCAAGTCATATTTCTTTGTTGACTTATACTCACTTGATCTACTGCTCTTATATGCCCGTACCGGCCTTATAGAGAATACCAAATACGTATAAAACAATCATGCGTTGCATCTGTAGCAGCTCCTCAAGTGACTGCTGTGTTTGTATTGAATACGTGACCTTGACGAGCGAATGCCCCCCGTTCACGTAGTAGGGCCAGTTAGGAACTGTTGGACACAGCATATGATTTGATAGTGGTGGCGATTCTGACGGAGCGGACACGAACAAAGACTTAGACAGCAATGAATCTATTTTTTCCACCTTGGAGCCGTCTCCCGTCTCCCGAAAAAGCAACGCTGACGACTTTTGATCCGGAGGCCTGGAAAAGGCATGTCCATAGCCCTCACTCCACCACTATCTATGATACAATGTGAATAAGGGTATATGTACTTTTACAGGGTTGATTGAGCTGGATGGATGATACGTGGCTTGGTTGAATGAAAACCAACTAAGTACACGCAGCGACGAGGGGGAGACAGAAACAGAGTTTACTTAGAAGGTTGCTGGCGGGTGTTCGCTTTTCCTCTTCCGAGGACTTGTGTCACCACCATTACCACCACCACCACCACCCGCAGCGCCACCAGCGCCACCAGCATGTCCCCTGTTCTTCCTGTTCTTCTTCTGGTGGTGGTTCTGGTGCTGCGCCGCGGCCGCCTTCGCCGCGACGGCCTTGTCCTTGTCGGCGCGGTACTTGTCCGACGGCACGACGCCGTCGGCCCCGCCGCCCTCGAGCAGGCTGCCCAGCTCGTCGGCCCCGCCGCCGGAGCCGCTGTGCAGGCCGCTCATGAGGCCCGGGTTCTGGTACAGCTTGCGGAACTGCGGCAGGAACTGCTCGGCGTGCCGGAACCGGCCCAGCTTGACGCTCATGTGGTCAAAGGCCAGGAGGACGGGCATGTCCGTGTCGACGTCCTGCTCCAGGTTCTCGTCGTCGGGGTTTGGTTCCTCGGCGGGCTGCTTGTTGCTGCCCTCACCGGAAGCGACAGCCTCCTCGGTCAGTGGCCTCGTTTCACCGCCGCCGCTGCTGTTGTCGAGGGGGCCGGGGGTTTCACTGGCCTCCAGAGCGCGGCTGGGGCTGGGGCTCCTGCTACGCTTCTCCTCCAGCCTCTTCTTGTACATCTGCAGGTTGGCGACCTTGGGGTAGCGCTGCGAGAAGTGCGTGAGCAGGACGCGCCGGGCCCCCATCTCGCGCGCCACCTCGAGCGCCTCGCCCATAGTCGAGTGCTTCTTGGCGAGCGCGTCCACGGCCATGTCGTCCTCGAAGGTGGCCTCGTGGATGAGCAGGTTGGATTCCTTGCCGACGCGCGCGAAGTCGCGCGAGGGCCGGCAGTCGCCCGAGTACGACACCTTGAGGCCCAGGCCCTCCCAGGTGAATGTGGTGGCGAGCGCGTGCGCGCAATGGTCGACGGCGACGCAATCGATGCTCGTCAGCCCTCCCAGCGCCTCGGCCTCCTCCTCGGAGAAGACCCTGGGGTCGCAGGCGCGGTTGGCCCGGAGGTTGCCCGGCATCCGGATCTCGACCAGGTTGACGCGGGAGCTAACCCACTCGACGGCGCCGTGCTGACGCACAAACTCGAGCATGTTCTTAGTCGCTACTACCGAGAGCCTCGGCGTCAGTAGGCGCGAGTCCTGGCCCTCGGCGCGGGCGCGGGCGTGCTCGGGCGTGTGGGTGGCGCGGTCCCAGGCCTGGATGATGGAGACGAGGCCCATGTGGTGGTCGGCGTGCACGTGGCTGACGAAGATGGCGCGCAGGTCGCGGAGCACCTCGTCGGCGGCCTCCGGGCCGTACTGGCGCCTGATCTGGCCCATCGTGTTCTCGCCGCAGTCGAAGATGTAGGAACCCTTGCCGGGCACGCGCAGCAGCGTCCCCGACACGTTGCGGTAGAGGGAGGGGTACGACGAGCCCGTGCCCAGCGACACCACCTCGACGTTGCGGAGCAGGTCCGACGTCAGGTCTGTGTCTGCCTCGCGCGCGCTGGCCTCGAACTTGGGCGAGTCGACGAGGGCCCTGCACTCGGCGACCTTCTCGAGGACTTTCTGAGAGAACTCGTCGCCCTGGATCCGATCCCATGCCTCCTCGGTGTTCATCGGGCCCACGCCATGGTCGTCCACCTGCAGGTCTGGCGACAACCTCACCGTAATGCCGGGCTTGCCGGCGATGTAGGGCAGCTCGGGGGAGCTTTCCGTTGAGGGTTGGGCCAAGTGGATAAACGGAAAGGCTGTTGGGTCCAGCTTGTTATGTGTAATGGCCATCGAGGCAGAGTTCCTAAAGTTCACAATATCTGACGAGGTCTCGGGCGAGGAGACGATGTGCTTTACTCCCGGTAACTTGTCCTTAAGGAAGGACAGAAACTCTGGGTCCTCGACAACGCCCTCGCCTAGTGTCCAGTAGATGATGCCTAGGTTTTTGTTGATGTCCTCTATATCCCACTCTGGCCTCGCGAGAAGCGCGGGGATGTACGTGGGGTTGGGCACCTCGAAGACGCCAAAGCTGGTGCCCTCGATACGCGCCCCTAATACCATATCGGGCGTGACAGTGCTGCCGTCCTTGGCCGTGGCGTTCTGGCCTGCGCAGAGAAGCTTGAAGCTGGTCTGGGGGACACCGAGCTTGTCGGCGGCGGCGCGATCGAACTTGCCGCGACGCGGCTGAGGCTTGATAAGGTAGCACATGGAAGTATAGTTTGGGCGTGTTCTGGGGAGCGTCTGCACCAGCCCCGAGGGCCAGAACTTGCGCGCAAGGACAGGGATGTTGGGGACGTCCCGACCCGGTCCTGGAAATGGCCCGGGATACCTCTCGAGCTGGCCATCCTTGCCGTGCACAAAGACGGCGGCAGGGAGCCTCACGTCGTGCAGCATCGTCTCGACGAGGGCGTCAAGGCCCTGGCTTTCGAACATATCCTTGACGATGGCCGCAAGGGCGTCTCTCGCAGCGTCTGTCATGCCCTCTTCGGACTCAGCCTCGTCGGCTTCCGGGGAGGCTTCGTCCTCCTCGGTGCTTGGCTTCCTCCTCTTGCGGCGGTCTGTGGTGACGTTGACGAGCGGGACGTGCCAGACTTTGATATTGTCGTCCTCCCAGTCGCACTCGGTGTTAGTGGGGTCGTCGAGCCGGGGGTCGGTAAGGATTTCGCGGGGCACGACGGGCAGGGACTGGCGCAGAATGAACTTGCGGCCCAATGCGAGGTAGTAGACGAGGTTGTCGCTGCCGCGCAGTTTCAGGCTGGTCATAGTGCCGATGCGGGCGGTCGGTCGGGCCGTGGTGTAGTTCCTGTTCTTGACGGTGGCGTCGACGATGCCGGCAATGGTGAGAATCATACCGAGCAGGCCGCCGCAGCTCTTGGAGCCGACGGGTCCGGTGAGCATGATCTCGTCCATCTTGGCGAGGGAGTGGCCGCGCTGGATCATGAGGCGCTGGGTGCCCTCGGACAGGTTGCCAATGAGGTATCGGCGGTTGTCGAAGTGCAGCAGCACCGAGGTGCCGCGCACGTCGGCACTGGGGGTGCTGACGAGTGTGGTGGTGACGAGCATGTTGCGCAGATCCACGTCGGCGGTTTCGACTATGTTATTGGGGTTCTTGGGACGTATATAGTCCGCGGAGCTCCGCCCCGGCTGCGCAGCGTCGCGCGAGGTGAGCAGGAATACGGACTGGTCGCGGAACACGGTTGGACCGTGATACGGGAGGCGCCAGGCAGACCTCGTTTTGCGCCCACCCTCGGTACCGAGGATTCTGTTCAGGGTGCTGCTGGAGGGGGTGTGGGGGAAGGATGTCTTCAAGACGGTAGGGACGCCTTTACCCCTCAAGATCACCTCCAGTCGTCTACTCATTGACGTTGAGTCATCTCTGCAGCTCTAGAGAAGGAAGGGAAGAAAAAAAAAGAAGGGAGAAAAAAATGCGGATGGAGGGTCGGATCCAACGCACGACGCGTGACTTGCCAGTCAACGTCGACCTTGGCCGTATAAGTGCTCCAGTGTCTGCACTTTTTTCTTGTCTTTGGTATTCTGCGGCTTCTTTTTTTGTTCGTCTTCTTCCCCAGCTCCCCATGTTACTCACTCTACCTCCATGATGTCGGCGTCGAAAAGCGCCCCAGCCGGCATGAAGAAAATTCCGCTGCTTGCTCCAAAATTTACTTATCTCTCTCCAACACACGTGAGGATAAAGCTGTAATGCAGTAGGTGAGCAAGGGTGCCTTCAGGGCCCCACTACAACTCCACTAACCGCGATATACTTCGGTGCACAGATGAGATGAGACCTCCAGCCCCTCGAAAGCTCAGCACTCCTCAGCACAGGGCAGGGACCCTCGAAGTCGACATCGAGCCCTGCATGCTTGATCTCTCCGCGTTCCGGCCTCGGCACGGGACCGAAGACCGTGTGGGGCGTCAGGGTCCGAGTGGTTTGGTCCGTTACCGGGCAGTTCCTTTGTCTGGATAGCTTTGGTCCTGGATTAGGTGAGAGAACTGGCGTGACGAGCCGCCGGCTTTGCAGGAGATCGGCCACGATTCTAAGTATGCCTACCTACCCAACAGAACGGGATGTGTCCAATGCGTGTGTCATATCCATGTGTTCGACACTCCAATTCTCTCACCCAACCTTTTATATCTCCTCCCCCAGAGCTGAAAGCGGATCTCGGCCAGTAGCGAAACTCCGTCCAATTGCGTGATTACCTGGCGCCCTCGCGCCATGCCGTTTCCGTTTCCCCATGCCCAAGAAACCCACCCCAATACCCCAGCTAGCCACGGCGAAATGCGCCTTGCAGATGGATGCCACCGCAGGCAAGCCAAGGCCAGAGCATGCAGCAGCGGCTACGTGGGCCGCCCAGGTAAGTGGCGGCTGAAGAGAGGAGGTGTCCGAATGGAGGTGAAGCTGCACGGCCAAAAAAAAATGGCTGGCAATTGCGGTGGAAGCAAAAGAAGTCTTCCTCTTCTCCCTTTATTTCCTGGCGCTTCCCCGGATTTTGCATGTTTGACTGAGACATCGTGCCGCTTATATGCCAAAGTTGACAGCTCCGTTCATCCCCTGTCAGCGTCGGATCTCATTACCTAACCCAGTCCCAGTCCAGCATGTTCAAGCTTTATGAAGTCGACCCTGATGCAGACACGCTGTTGATCGTGCCTGCGCCATCAGCTCCGTTTGCGGAGTGGGACGACAGCGCCCACCACAAGAGCTCTGAATTGACCAATGGGACGCTGCCCAACGGTCATCATCACGATGCTGTAAACGGCCACAGCCACGGCCACGGCGGTGTGAATAGTATCAACGGCATCAATGGCATCAACGGTATCAATGGCGTCAACGGACTGGCCAACAGCCTCTCCAAGGCGTCCCTCAACGGCTCTCCGTCCCCACCGCTACCGGAGATGCGCATCAAGGTCTCGTTCAAGCACCTGAGTCTCGCCTCGCGCCATTTCAGCAGCAAGTTCCGCCATGGCGATAACGCCCCCGTCCAGCCCGACGGCCGCGTGTACGTCCGCCTCGACGGCGCCGTCGACCCGTCCGCCGCCGTCGTCGTCATGAACATCATCCACGGCCGCGGCCGCAAGGTGCCCCGTTTCCTGGACCTCGACGCCCTGGCAAAGGTCGCCGTCTTCGTCGACCGTTACCGCTGTCACGATGCCGTGGAGGCCTATACGGACCGTTGGGTGGGGAACCTGCTGCAGCAGCGGCTTGACGAGGGTAGCAGTAGCTTGCCCGAGGTCTACTGTAGGGACCTAGTCCTCTGGATCTACGTCTCGTACGTCTTCCACCAGCCTGACCTGTTCAAGCGCGCCACCGCCGTCGCCATCTCCAAGAGCAGCGGGCCTATCTCAAACCTGGGACTGCCGATACGAGAGAAGATCATCAGTGAGTTTATTTCCTTTGCGTGACCCATACGTCATCTAGTTTGGCCCCCTTCAGTCATATGTTATACCAAGGACAAGCACTAATCAGTCCATTTCAGGGAGTATCAACAACCAGAGGCAAGAGCTCATCATCCAGGCCGTCACCATAATCCGCGACGCCCTCGGCTCCGACAACAGCATCAAGAGCCCCTCCCCAACGCCCGTCTGCACCATCGGCTGCGACTCGTTCCTGCGCACCGCCTTTGCACAGTCCCTGGCCCGCTCTTGCAACATCACGGCTGAGTCGTCCCCCAAGGCCCTGGCGGCCGACGTCGACTTTGACGCCATCGCCGCGGCGGCGCGCGAGGTCGAGGAGACCCACGAGAGGTGGCACGCCAACGTCGGCCCCCTGTTCGCCGCCGCCCTGTCCTTCTCGAGCAAGCCCAGGAAGCGCAAGTCGCCCAACGCGAACCCCGCTGCCGCCGCTGCTCCTGTGGCCGGCGAGCCACAGCAACTGCAGCAGCACCAGCCTGATAGCTGCATCTCGAGGATGCAGCTGACTCCGGCGCTCCGCGACATGGAGGCACAGATAGGTGGGCTAGAATTGGAAAGCAGCCTAGGCTACTACCTGTACTAGGGGGCGGGTGGTGTTTGCCGCGTGTGTTCTGTTGACTTGTTTGCGATCTCTTCCCTCTGCTTAATTAACTTGTTTGGAGGTCGTATGCTATGGCAAGTTTGATGATTTCCCACCTGTTGTTTTGCTTGCGTTTGCAAAATATTCTTGGTTTGTTTTTATTATATATGTATCTCTGCCCGACATGTCAGATATGAGTGCCAAGCCAGAAGCAAGCATTCTACATTCTTCGACTCATCGGGCCAATAAGTCCCTACCTACCTAGGTATATATATATATGGAGCGCTGGCTCCCCCTCAATTCCTCAAGCCTCTCTGCTCGCCATTCTAGATATGGAGTTCCTACGATCCTATATATCGACCGCCAGCATCACCGGGTCTGGAGGCTATTGACACTTGACATAGTTTTCTTCTCACCTTGTTGCCCATGTTACTGGCACGGCGCGTAAAACAAGCAAAAACGCCGGCGTCTCAACCACCTATATCAAACAGTCTAACAACACAGGATTGTTCTACGCCTCAGAGCCCTCGACACCTTCCGTTCCCTGACGCCGGACCTAGCTCGCGCCACACAGTTCGAGGTCACGTGGAATGGGGAGCCTGACCCCGAGACTGTGGCCAACGGCAACGTCACGGCGCTTCGGGGACCGCTAGCTGCGCAAGGTCGAGACTAGGTATATATAACTACCACACATATCCAGAAATCCACATCAGAAGGCACTGTCCGCTTCGCCCTGTCCTCCCAACCATACTCCGGACAGCCCGTTGCGACTTCGTGAGGCTCAAGCACAAGTCACCGGCCTTTGAAGAGATGGTGCTGTGCCAAGATTTGCATTTCTCTGGGGTAGCTAGCTTACGGACTGGACGAGTTCCGTACGCACGCCGAGAATCAAATCCTCAGCGATGCCAACGAAATTGAGGATTGGGAGGTCGGAATTGGGGACCGACCGCCCAGGGCCGCAAACCAGACGGGACCACACCCGCGCAGGCATCTACAGCAAGTCTGTCGGGTTCACCGGCCACTAGAAGATGGAAGCTGCCAACCCTTCGGACGGCGTCCTGGCCAAAGGAGCCGCAACACGTGCCGCGCGGGAGGGCAGCGACGAGATAGGCCCATGGCACACGCGGTGAAGATCAATCCTCAAGAGCGCTACACCGCGGCCGTGTGTCTCGAGGAGGCCGCGCGCGCGAGCTCCAACATGGCGGCAAGTAGCAGGAAACGAGCTGTCAAGGTGTAGTACATGGCGAGGTAGCCAGAGGGAGATGATGTATCAATGCTGATCTCGAACAACTTCCTCAGGGCCCTTCATACTTCCGCTTGCTCCATCTCACAATGCCCGCCAACGCACCATCACGATCACTCCCACGCGCCGTGGTAACTCTGTCACCGCTGCCCATACCGCTCTTCGGCTCGTCAGCTTGCACCTCCCTCCACCCTACAAGACTGCCGTATCTCCGCGCCAGGTATCCACTAGCCCGAAGAAGAGAACGACGGCGAGCTTCACGGCATTTTTCGTACAGCACACACTACCTATATATACCTCACACCTTCATCCCAACGTTTGTGATGATGTCGACGTCGTCGCCTGGAGGATGCTGGGCAGATGACGGAGGCGGGCCACCGGCTGCTCACCTACTAGGCGGGACCAACCAGCAAACCAGCAAACCATCAAGCCTATTTTTCATGGCAAGTATCCCGATGCAAACAGTACCACGATGCGCGGGCCCTCGGCTAACATCCCGGTGCCCAATTCCAGGTCGTGTACCGGTTTGCCGACTTTGACGCCTTTTAAGACGTCCCTTCCCCCCTCCTCCGCGCGCTCTGCATTTTCGGCTTGTCAAATCCACTCTTTGCTGCCACCCCTTCTACCACCCGCCCGCCTCGGTCTTTATCTCTCTGCAGAACAGGCCCGTTTTTATTTTATTGTATCTTCCCATCCTCGCAGCCGGAACATTTCGACAAATCCCAGCCCCCCGTTCGATCAGCACGGACTGTCACCAGTACTTCGGACTAAGTGCAAGGGCCTCTCTCATGCCGGATAACCAACGAAAGTGGCTAGCAGCGCGCCGTCAGGCCGACAGCTTCTTTCTTTTCGTCCGCCAGCCAGCCAGGCGCCCGTTGTCGCTCAGGTTCTAAACGCCCAAGACATTCGCCAGTCACGCACGCCTGCCGAGATCGATAACCTACCATTGCACACTCCCCTATATAAAGACACCCTTCATACTCAACGAGCCCAGGCCCTTCATATTCAACAAGCCCAAACCATTCGTATTCAACAACCACTTCAAGCGAGACCGGACCGATTCGTCCATGAGATGGCGGCTACATATACAAGAACATCGGGAACCGAGGCACCCAGCTGGCCGTCGGCCCACTTCAGCGGGAGCCACGAGGTAGGTGCCCGATTCGAAGAGCTGGACACACTCTACCTGTAGGTTCGGTCGCTTACTCACACCCCGAACGGTACCAACCGATGCCTTCGTATGGCCAAGGGCTAACAGGGCTGGCAGCAGCCAAGGCACCACCCTCCCTATCTAGCTAGCCCGGGATATATATACGAGTTTGGCATCAGATCGGCCCCAGTCGAGGGGTCCAGGTGGAACGGCACGACCACGGCCCGCATGTTCTACGTGACCACACACAAGCCGGGTCTTCCATGCAGCCATGGAGCGGCAAGGTTCGACTGCTCGACGTCGGGTACCTTGCTTCCCGCTGCTGGACAAGACGCAGTCCAAGCCGCAGACCAAGGCCGAGACCGTCGCCGAGCTTCTGTGCAGCTGCCATCGACGACGAGACTTCGCGGCTTGTTCAAAGTCGACGGCAGCGAATTCCGTCGCGCGCCATGGTGGCGCGCCTCAAGATAGATCTTGGCCCTGCACGCCCACGGCCAAGAGGCAACCACCCCACGCCGCCCTCGCATTCAAGGAAGCGCCTCGTCATTGCACCTGAGTTGCGCGGGAGCGGGCTTGGAGGAGGACCCGGACAGTAGGTAGTCCTCAGAAGATCCCCGACGAACGCTCGCCCTCTCTAACGCGGTTCCAAGATCCGGGATCGTGCCGGGTTGTCTGCCGCAAATATCCTGTTTCCCTGATGATTCTCGACTTACAGAGCGGCGAGAATTTTCCTTGCGATTTATATATAACCAGCCATCTACCAATCAAAATCTGACAACGAGCTGTGGAACGCGCTACGGCTGATGACGAGGGAGGGCTTCCCTGACCACACCCCTGGTTGGCACTGAGGTCATCACAAAACGCGGAGGAAGTGACTCGACAAGGCACCATGACCGCATCCACGATCCGATGTTGGTCAACAAGGCACTACCATCCAATGCTTTCATGGGAGAGTGTGATAATGAATTGGCCGACATGGTTGCCGGATAGATTCACTGTGCAAAGTCACCCTACGGCGTATTTTAGGGTTGGCAACGTCGAAGGTGGCAGTAAGGATAATCTAGACGATCTTGGACCGCTCCGTTGGCATTTTTGCCGAGGCCAAGTACCCCGACAGGATGCAGGCCGGACGGGGCGTCCTGGAGGAAGAGAAACCAGCCTCTCGGCCACTGCGGACTCTTGTGCCGACCTGAGTGTCTTCCTCGTGCCAAAGCGGCCGCATCTCCCAGACCGTCAAGACGACATCAACAAGGTCCTTGCCATGATCCATGTGGCCACAACCCCTCAGCACCCAGCCACACACCTTTTCGGACCCGAGCGCGCAAGAGGATTGTTTTGGGATGCCGCTGATAAGGCCGCTTACCTGGGCCAGGCCGAGATTGGCGAGCACCAGTTAGTTAGCATTACGAAGATGTACAAGATTCACGGACGATGTCACGGAGCAAGGGGAGACGAAATAGACACGAACAATTACCGGCTATGCCAACATGACATCTACATGTACCTAAAACAAAACAAAAGAAAAAGAGAAAGGAAAGAAAAAAAAAAGTCCACCAAAAAAAAAAGAAACATAAACAAAAAAGAAAACCAACAGAACCCAGCTTTTGCAACGGCCAGCTTATCCACAGCTGCCTGGGGTATCTTTTCATCTCTCATTTCTACTCCAACAAAACGCTTGCGCCATTCCTGGCGGGAAGCCAGGGACCCACCGCGCCCGTTCCCCTGGGCCAAGAGGGAGGGAGCCGCCTACTCCTCCTCGGGGACCTCCTTGATGGTCCCCAGCCGTCTTGGGGGGAACGGGTACGGCGGCGGGCGGAAAGAGCGCGAGAACTAGTCCTCTTTCCTCTGGAGGCTTCCCGCCAGGTTCATGTGCATCATGGCGTTGTGGCTCCAGTCCTCGTCCTCAGCGCCGTCGTCATACGTGTTGTTGACGACGCCGAGGCGACCGGAGCCACCGCCAAACGCGTTTCCGTCGTCCCAGTCCATCGACTCCCGCCCGTCCACGCCTGGGAGGCGGAGCTGCGGCGGTCCCGACGACAGGGACTTGTACGGCTGCTGCTGCTGCTGCTGCTGCTGCTGCTGCTGGCCGGAACTTGGGCGGTCTTCGAGGTTGAAGTTCTCGAAGTTCGGCAGCTCGTACGTGCTTCTGGAGCGCACGAGGCCTCTGTGCGCGCCGGTCTGTGCCCTGGTCGGCGTGGTCTCGGAGCCGTCGTCCGCGCCGGATGGGAAGTCGGCTGGCATCTCGGCGATCATGAGACCCGAAGGGCCGCCGTTGCCGCCGCCAACCTGGCCGTAGCCGTGGCTGTGGCTCATTCTCCTGCTGTTGTCGAACGCGTGCTCGAGCTCGCGCTGCTCCGGGATCTGCGCCGCACGCTCCATGTTGCGCAGGCTTGACGTCGGGCCACCGGCAAGAGCTGGACCTCCCGAGGATCTGTGGCTGCTGATGCTGACGCGGTGGAGTTCGTTGGCCGCCGCGACCGCTGCGGCTGAGTTTTCCGTGGGGCCTTCGTTCTGCATGGCGTCCATGTCCTTGATAGCCCATTGTGCGATGGTCGACATCTTGCGAGACACCCAGCCTGCGAGGATCTTGCCGCGTTGCTTCTCACCCAGGCGCGAGCGTGGGAACACTCCCTTGGAGACAAACGCCACAATGTCGACGATAATCTGATGCTCATTCAGGATAGAGTTGACGATGACTGGAACGAGAGAAGCTAGGAACGCCTTACGGCTGACCTCGACGAGCACGACGACGAGCCCTCCGGCTTGGAACACAGCGCTAGGAGCAAGCGCAAATCAAGTTAGCAAGGTGTTTTCTGACTCAAAAAGTGTGCTTGTGAAAGGACAAACTTACCATCCTTGAGGAACTATGCACCGGTGCGCTCGCTCAACTGTGTTCTCGATGTCCATGGGGAAGTGGCTCAGACCGTTGACCTCAAACGTCTCGCCGATGTTGCCGAGGACAAACAGGACCTGCATGTCGACTTGGGCGCCACCAGGACCAATAGGCCTACTGACGTTATGAAGGAATCCCAAGTCTCCGGTGCGGACGTAGCGAATGCCCGGGTCGCCGTCGAGTGTGCGGCCATCGAAGCGCTCAGCGTCAAAGGCGTCCTTAGAGCCGTAGAATGATTTGACGCATGCCTCGGAGTCGACCCAAATCTCTCCATACTCGCCGTCGTTGCACAGAAGTCGGCTCTCGGGGTTGACGATAGCGATCTGCGTCGACACTGGCACCATGCCCGAATCTTGCACTAGCAGCGCGCGAGGGTCCGTGTCGGGGTCAACGGGGATCACCAAACCGCGCCTGAGTGCTCGCGTATCCAGCCAGAGCTCAATAGGCTCGATGCACATGTACGAACGCGACGCGATCATGGGGTTGAGGACGTGCGAATAGACCGTGTTAATAGCTGTACGGTCGAGACTAGCGGCCGCGAAGTGAAGTCGGACCTTCTGAAAGACGTCAACTCTGGGACGGGCGTCGGCTGAGATCATCATGTTCTTGAGTTCGTGGAGAGTGAAGCCCTTTGCTGGCATCGTGCTCATAGCGTGATCCAGCATCTGCGGTGTCGCATACGTGTCCTTAATCTTGTACCGTGATAGGATGTGGAACAGACAGACAGGGTTCTGTGCAAACTCGACAGGCGAGAGCAGGTAAGTGGGCGTGCCGATATAGATGCCCATCAAGCACGAATGAATGAAGCCGAGACCGGTAGTGCTCCTGACACATCCAAGTACGGGGCGTGAACTTGTCATCTGGCACGTCTCCTTCTGGACCTTGCACATGCCGAGGATGGTGTCGTGACCGAGCTGGACGGCAAGTCGGCGCTGATCCGGCGTCCAGTAGGTCCAGATGATGACGGGGTAGCCGGGCTGTACCCAGGCGGGGTCCATGGTGAGTCCGAGGTCTCTCAAGCCACTGTTCTGCTTAGGAGGCCGCGACGTGTTGTAGACACTGGGCACCGTGACCCTGAGCACCTGGGCCGACTGCTTGATGTGCTGCGAGACGGGCTTCATCTTGAGAAGGTGGTCGACGTCCTGGTTGACTAGAACTGCCTTAACGCTGTAGTCGTTGACTAGGTGCAGGAATGCGGGCACGTCCTCGGGCAGTCTGTTCTGGTCCATGGGCGGGATCGGGATTACGATGGCGCCGAGGTTGATGCAGGCGTGGACTGAGAAGACGAAATCCTCAGAGTGCGTGTACATGAGAACGACGTGGTCGCCGGCACGTATCTTGACCTTATTCCTGAGATACATGGCGACGGCTGCTACCTTCATGTCGAACTTCTTCCACGTGATGCCCTTGCCTTCCTTGCCACGGCCGTCGACGGTGCAGTACGATAGCTCTTCAGGCTGGCGGGCGACACGCCACTGGATCAGGTCGGTGATGCTCGAGAAGTTGTTGAGCGGCGTCGATGTACGGTCGTCAATAACGACTTCGCGCCGGTCTATGCCCGAGTATTGCTTCTCGTTGTGCATCAGTAACTCCTGGCGGGCCATGGTGGCGAGCGGGGACCAGATGCCACCGATAGGGTCGACGCCAATGGGCAGGTTCAGTACGGCGTGCTCGACCCCGAACTTGACATGTGCCGAGGGCAGCTGGCCAGAGTCAAAGTCCCTGCGGCAGAGCATGTTGCCGATGTCGCGACGGCCGTTCTTGGTCACCCTGGGTAGAGAGTTGGGAGCCGTTGTAAGAACGCAGTAGACACGAAGGTGATGCTCCTGCAGCAGTACGTCCATGCACCGTTCGGCGAGCGAATCAAGGAGGGCCTTGTCCAACTGGCGGGGCGGGCCGCCTGCGGTGGCTGGTGCTGTCGATGCTGCTTGAGACTCGAGCACGACGACGGGTAGGTGTTCCTCGTTGACAAAGACATCAAAGGCCGAGCAGGCAAAGATCTTGGGGACGTTGCGCAAGATGCTGACGACGATGTGCTGCACAAAGAAGTAGCGGTGCTCGACGGCGATCTCGTTACCGTGCTCAACCCACTCGACCTTTTGCCGGATACGGTCTTCGTACAGGCCCAACACAAAGATCTTGCCTTCGATCACGGTACCGAGGAGACCGGTGCGTAGGAACTCAGGCTCGATGGCCGTCGGAGTGGGGTCGCCAGGCTCAAACTTGTAGGGGCGCGCGTGGAAGATCTGCTCTGTGTGCTTGGGAAGTGCCCAGAAGCCACCTGACAGCGAGGGAGAGTCAACCCAGATCTCGCCGATGGCGTGCGGCGACGTCAGCAAGCCCGTCTCAGGGTCAACAACAGCCATGGTTGCGTCTGGAATGGGATATCCAAATGCGCCGACACGGACCGTGTTGGGGTCGCTAGCCTTCTTGCGCGCCTCCTCGCCGATGGCCACTACGACCACCTCATTGGTCTTCAGGGCTTCGCGGTCAAGCAGGACCTCACTCAGCTCGTTCTTAGCGTGCTGTTCGGTCGTGTTGGTCGTGCCGCCACCCAGTAAGCTTCCGAAGCCGTTGGACTGTGTGGACTTCTCTTTCTCTTTCTCTTCTTTCTCTTCCTCCGAATCCTTGTCCTCCTCGTCGCCCAGGGTAAGCTTCAGCGGACAGCCCATGCGCTCTTCGCCGCCAAGCCAGTCGCGCACGCTAATGACCATTCCGCCGTGCTCGGGCAGACAGAGCATCGGGGCGACCACCTCGCGGGCTCGAGGGTTGCGGAGTGGTCTCAGCCAGCGGTCGGCCAGAAGCTCGTGGAACTCGCCGTCCACAGTGAGGGTATCGATCAGACAGAGCTTGACGGTTTGGAAGTTGGGCTCCATGCCCTTCTTATAATTCCTCGTCGTCATGGGATCTTGTTGGTAATTGTACACGGCACGTCGCAGGCCGGGGTAGTCGGCAACCATTAAGGTCGCCTTGTACTTTGTAATGAGGTGGGCGTAGAGACCCGGCACGTCCACGGTCTTGTTCTCCAGCCAGACCATGGTGTGGCCACCGTACACGGTCAGTAGCACGCCGAGAATCATGCCAATACCTTGCCTAGGGTCGAGATACGAAAGCAGAATCTCACTGCTCGCACCGCCGCCAATAAGTTTGCCACTGCGGTCCCTGAGCGACGATGTGCTGAAAGTATCGGCAGGTCCAGTGCTTGGGACTGTTGAAATGATGGCACTCAGACACGCCATCTGGTGCATGATGGTGCGGTGGCTCAGCACAACTCCCCTCAGGTCGCCGGTTGGCGCGCGCGAGAACTCGATGTAGGCGAGATCCGGGAGTGACAGAGGTGGCACGTCATCCTTGCGCTTGGGGTGGTAGCTGCCAAACTCGTTGGTCTTCCACCACTCGACACCTTTGGGCCAGGTAAGCTTGTGCGTCGTGATGTCACGCTGGAACGTTTTGAGGTTGTTCTCAGTCGTCAGAGCCAGGTGGGCCTGTGTTGAGGTCAGGATCAGGTTGAGCTTCTGGTGGTCCTGGAAGTCGTTGATGGGGACGGCGACAACGCCGGCGATGAAGCAGCCGAGCAGCGCGATAGCAAACTCGATGATTTCGCTGTCCCGGTAGATCAGGGCCACACGGTCACCGCGATAGAGTGAGCTCTTGTCCCGAATTACCTGCGCCACCTTCTCGGCGCGGGAAGCTAGCTTCTCCCAGGTGATGGAGGCGATTTCCTTGCCTCTGCTGTCGAGAACCCAGTAGGCAGGTGACTTGGCCAGGGTGCGACCGCGATGCCTCAGCACAGCCGCGATGTTGTCAAACTTTGACATGGGCGTGTTGCTGTCGTGCGGGTCATGGATGGCGAAAGGCACATCACGAGGCTCTAGAGGCAGCTGGTACTCGAGCGCGTCGGGTGGAGGGAGGTCGTTGGCTGTCAGCATGGGCGGCGCCATGGCAGCGGTAGGCGAGAAGGCGTCGCTCGACGAGTAGCGCTGAGGCCCGCCGTACTCGCCCTGCTGGCCCTGGTCGTACGACTGCTGGCCGGCAAAGTCTTGAAAGTAGCCTTGAGAGTCCAGCAATGTGCCTGTCCTGCTGTCGTAGTGGCCCTGTTGGGGGTGGTCACCATAGCCTCCTGCGTGCTGTTCGGGGTTGAAGGCGTAGTCTGTTGAGACCATAGTACCCGTCCTCGAGGGGTCGGTAGCGGATATCTGGCCCGGGCCGGGGCCGAGAAAAAGCGAGTCGCGAGGTCTCATATGGGGCCTCTGGTCGGCGAGGGGGCCGCCAGGCCGCAGTAGAGTTGCAGGATGCTGCTGCTCTGGGGAGTCGTACTGGGAATATCCGTAGGGGGACTGCGGGTGGCCGGCCGAGGGGGACGACACGCTCGTTGGGGAGTATGGGCCCGCATCGTCCGTGTGGGAGTTTAGCGCGGCCAGCGAAGTGACCCTATGGCCATCGCTGCCAGCCTGTGAGCCGTCATCCGCGGAGTGTATCCGGAGGGGGCCTCGGCCCTCTGGGGCAGCGGCAGCGGCGGCGCCCGGGCCAAGGTACTGCGACAGCAGCTGGGTTCGGCGTTTCTGATATCTGCAGCGCACAAGCACGGGGCGGAGTCAGCAAGCACGTTGACACGCACATGGCATCCGGCGACAGAGCCCAATGGTGCGGCTACTTACCCTTTGGTAGTGATATCGCCCTCCTGTTTCTCAGTCAGATCAACGCACAGAGCGCAAAGCCAGCACTGATTAGCACGCGGCACAGCACAGCCAGGCACAGGCGCGGGGCGAGCGACTGGAATGAAGCATGGGGAATGCAAGACTGACCTCGAGCTCCTTCTCCAGCTCGTCCAGCTTCTCCCGCAGCTCCGGATTGCGGTCGGCCATGGTTGCGACGGGTCGACTGCAGGGCAATTCGCGTCGCGGTCGGGGGTAAAGGGCCGCTCGCTCGTCTCCGACCGAGGAAGCGCTGCGTGGCGGAGGCGGATGAGGTGACGAGGGAAAAGGCGGGCGAGTCCAGCCAGATCTCGTGACGTAGCTGGGGGCCAGTGCTAATGCAGACCATTCAGGTCAACCTCGGAGCCTAAGAGAGGGGTCCATGGACCGGGGTAGGCGAGCGCTGGAGCCCCAGCCGTTGCAAGAAGGGCCGAGGCGTTGGGCTAGCGGAGCGAGTTGCGAGTATACACAGCAATGCAGTCAGAAACCGTGAGCGCCAGGGGTTCCTGTCGCACAGGTTCCTGACGGTACTCCGGTGCACAGTCTTGGGTTGGTTGATGGCTGCGTGCTTGGACAGAGTTGCCAATCGCCTGCAGAGCCTGACGGTGTAGTGGAAGCGGGACGTGGGTTGGAGGCTGGATCGTGTGGTTTGGCGGCTGCCCCGGGCTTTGTTATGACGTCCGTTTAGAGCCCCCCTGCCAAAGTTACTCGCGGAGGCAGGTACCTTAACTCAATTGCACGTGTGTGATTGGAGAGCTGGCTATTCCCTCTCCTTCACTCCTTCCCTCCTTCCCGTAGCTCAATATTGGCAGCGAGCAAATAGCAGGCTGGGTTTGGACTGTCTCCAGTGGTAAGGTAGGTACTTGGTCCAGGTCGCAAAACATTAAACCAGGGTGTGTTCTTGCGTATTGAGGAGCACAATCACAGGCGCAATTGGTCACTCACATGTATCTAATTTGGTCCTAAATACAATATCCTCATCTGAAATGCAGTCAGCGGGCAGCAGGAATACTCAGCCCAGTGTGTCCAGAACAAGGGAGCAGGTATTGCAGCCCAGATCCCTTCCCTGTCGGGCTAGTTCAGGAACGCCAAAGTTAAAAAAAAAAAAAAAAAACAGACTTTTTGAAACCACTCGGGCCTCGCCACCTGAAATGTGTGTGAGTTTAGCTTCAACAAATCGGTGGATAATGGGTACTCCCGTGCATGCGTTGCCATGCCGATAGCTCTACGGTGTAAACCGGCGGCTGGTATAAGAGGGCTGTGTCTCATCGAGCTCGCCGTGCTGGTATTTGTGCCAACTATAGAACCCGCTGTTGCTAATTCTATAAGCACTCACGTCCCCCATCGGCACGTACAGAGTATGACCATCCGCCAACCTACGGCGAGATTATTTGCAAAGGCTTTCTTTCCCAATGTCGAGTCCCGCGAGGCCTCGAGTCAATTCAGCCAGCTGCTTGTGGGACAGGCTCGAGTGGATGGGTAATCACGTGCTCAGAGATAGATCCACAATCCACAGTTAAAATTTTTACTTCAAAGATCCTCCATGCTTCCAGCTTCATTCTCTTTTTTCTCCCTTCCTCAACACCCAACCCTACTGGGACCGAGGCATCCTCGCATTCTCTCGGACGAGTGGCGACATCTCTCTAGTGAGCGATGTCGGATCATGTGTGTCCTATCTCGGTCGTCTCGCCGAGATGCAACAGGTAAGGCAGTAGCTCGCAGCTCCTCGTAGCAGCTACGCGGCCATTCCCAGCTACGGTACGTTCCCTTTCCCTGTCTTCTCCAACCCCTACCCCAACCTCCTCGAATGATGAGATACACGCATTCACAGACCTGTTCTGAAATCCAATGTGGAAGACATGCTATACATCTCCTGACCCTTCTACCCTGATCACTTTTGCACTTTGACAATCGCCGAACGTTGCCAGTGCCATTACTGACCGGTATCAAAATAGTACTCTGCTCGGCGACCCCAACCAGCATTGGATCCGTGAAGTCTCTGGGGCTGAGTAGCTTGCTTTCCTCGTGGCTGAGGCCGGCTTTGTTGTCTGGCCTTTCACAAAGACTCGAGCCGAGGTGACTTTTGAGAACAATGCGCCGACGACCCCTTGACCTCTTTGTATACAGTCTTTGTCCGGCGCTTTGTTGATTGTCGTAGCTTTGTCTACTTTGGCTTTCCATGATTGTTCCATAGCAAAGTCTGCCGTATATAACAGATAACACCCTCGCGGGTCTCTCAATGGAATTCCCTCTCGGTGTCATATTTTCGTCTTGATCCGTCATTTTGCTGCGTTCGCCTCATCGCCAGAAACGTCGTTTACTCAGCTACAGCACGTCGCATCCACCCGTTTTGCTATTTCGCTAACACTACAATGTCTTCTCTCGACAACACAGCGACCAGCGCTGGTTTGGGGCAGGACCCCTCACAGATGGACTTTGATCCCAATACCATCTTCCAGGGGCGCCCTGGGGATGCCGACGATGACTTGTTCGGCGACGATTTGTTCGGCGACGTGGACATGCCGTGGCTCAACGACATCACTACAGACACCGTCGCTGATGTTGTGCCTCAGGGCCAGGAGATCACCGCCGATTTCGTACCCAGCTTCGGAACAGTTCCTGTCGCGCCTGCTGCAGCTCGTGCACCCACGCCGGCTATGGATCGGGGTTCCCTGCCCACAAGCGCTTTTCTCACCTTGCCAACCGCATCGGTTCCCATCGCGCCTGCTCCAGCTCATGCGCCCGCGCCGGCCACGGAGCAGAATTCCTCGTTTCCAAGTGCCTTTCTCAGCCTGCCAGCCGCACCGCCTAAGGCCGTCGACACCAATGTGTTCTCGAGCCCGATGGGATTCCCTAGTCAGGTCTCGGCAAGCCCCATCATCTTTTCCCCAAGGCCTCAACGCCATGTTGACGTGCCCATGGTTGCCACGATGAATGGCTATACGACGCCATCCCGGTTAGCCGCCCCTCTGATGCCCGCCGCTTCTCCGCTCGCTGTGAGTCCGGTCAGAGTTTCTCCTAGGCCCAACAGTATCGCCAATGTTGCCGCGATGCAGAGGGGCTTTACCGTACCGCCCCGGCGGGCCAGCACGGCTATACCGGCTGCTTCTCCGGTGGCAATGAGTCCCGCCGGCTATTCTCTGAGCCCTCAAAGAGGCCCGACGGGTGTCACTGGCGTTCCCGCAACCAACAGCCGCACGTTGCCGCCGCCGACGCAGCCCGACAACACTTCACCAGCCTACCGTATGCCGAGCATACCTATCAAGAAGCGCAAGAATGTTTTCGTCCACTATCGTCCCACCGCGTCAACGCAGGCCTCGACGCCCAGCAGCGTGGGAGACACCTCGCAGGAGAGCGAGAACAGGCTCAAGAAGTACCTCCGTATCGTCGACCCGGCCAGCCGCCCGTTGGGTAAGATCAAGCCCGGGAACGACCCGAAGGAGTGGTACCCGGGCCTCGGCCGAAAGCTCCCGGCGTGGGGCCCGCACAACAAGTTCGTATACACCAAGTTCGGCGAGCTGAACCACAACCTGCGGCTCGACGCCAAGGACTTCAGATACTACCTCCAGAAGCCAGGGCTTCAGCTGCTCGTGCAGAGGATGCCGACGATGCACAACCACCGCTACCCCAGCGCCGGGTTCAGCGCAAAGTGCAGGTACATCAAGTGCCCCAACAAGAACAGCACCATCGAGAGGGGACACCTGCGCGTCGCCCTGGTCGAGTACCCGGAGCTGTCGGGCAAGGTACTGGACCCGTTCCACTGCGCGGGATACATCCACCTGTGGTGCCTCGAGTCGATTGTCGACGTCGTCGGCCTCGGCAGCGACGGCGACTTCTTCCGCTGCGACGACCGGGTCCTCCCCTACGAGGCAAACGAGCCCATCACGCTCAGCCAGGAGTTTCCCATGCGCAAGGCGTTTCGGGAGTGGATGGATGTCGAGCACAAGAAGAAGGCCGACGCCGAGCACGAGATGAAGAGCTACGGCTATTGCGCGGAGCCCTATGACTGGACGTCGCGGGTCAAGAGCCTCCGCCAGGGCTACAGCAAGGGCGCGTCGCTGACGGAGGCCATGATCGCGGCCCAGATCACGAGCAAGGGCCCCGGCTACAGGGAATCGATGGACGCGCGCAACAACATCGGCATGAGCGCGCACCTCGGAAACCTGGTCGTGCTCGAGGCGATGAGGGAGCAGCAGAACAAGCGCCAGGCTCGGTTCGAGGAGGAGGAGGAGGACCGGGACAAGGAGCGAGGCCGCAGAGTCGACCGCCGGCGAGAGTCGAGAAGATTCAGGGAGGCGAGGTCCTTGTCGCCCCCCTCGCCCCGTCCCCGCCCCCAGGACATGTCCTCGTACCGGGAGCGCAACTGTCGCACCACGCCGCCTGCACAGGATCAGCAAGACAAACAGGACCAGCAGGGCCAACAGGACGAGCAGTGGTTCAAACCCACTGCTGCTAACCCTGGGTTTGCTTCTGTTTTCCTTGATTACGGCGCTTCTGGTACTGGCCATGCTGTTGCTCCTCCAGCTCCTGCTATCGCTCCTCCCCAGACCTTCTACACAGCTCGTGTTGTTGCTACTGCTCCTACGGAAGCCGCCGAGGCCAACTCCTGGACCCAGCACACCTTCCCTTCTGCCATTTCTATCCTCAACGACGCCGAGGCCGCTACCAAAGCCTGGGACCAGCGGGAGCGGGATCTGGCAAAGAACCAGGGGCTAGTGCTCAACGCCAGGAAGCGAATGAGGGCCCAGGACGCGGTCGAGGAGTTTGCCGTTGACGGTTGCACTAGGAAGAAGCAGCGGTTGGGCCTGCGCTTCTCCGTCTAAGAAAAGGTAACCAAGAGTGACAAACACGAAGGCTTGCTAACCGAGGGACAACATACCTCGCTGAGATTGGATACTAGGTAACTCAGGCAAGTATTGGACATATCACCAAAACCCCAACGACGAGCAAGCAGGCTTGCCGCGTTGCTAGACCTTTTTTTTTTTTTTTTTTTAAAAAAAAAAAAAAAAAAAAAAACCGTTAGTAAGGTAAATACAATGAAGCTGGTAAGTTTCAATTTGGACATAGATTCACGTGCATAAGAAAAACACGCCTGCATGTTTGCCTCCGTGATTAATGAGAATGGTCAAATGTGAGGTTCCACGATGGTATCCCTCATCACGGACAGACACCTTGAAGGCGTTACCTATGACTGGGCTTCGGACAAAGCCGAACCGATCGCCATCCGAAAACGGGAAGCTCTCAACCGGTGGCAAGGCCTTACCCCGACCCTGAGCCTGCTAGTCAAGTGATGGCGTCGCAGCTGGCAATGGTGGGAGAGCCCACCCAGCAAGCACTTAAGCGAGGGCTGAGGCTCCATCCAGGTGGGCTTTCCGGTTTGTTTGTTCCTGCCGTGGCGCAGCGGCAAGTCCGATGCCTCCTCCTTTGTGGGTGTGCTGCGATTCGCCATGATCAAAAGGACTGGGTGGTTAGCTGCAGGGCTAGCTGCAGGCAACAGCAGCAGCGTCGTTTTCGTCTGCGGCGCTGGTGAACCGTCGAGCCCTCTGGGCTGGCAGCTGTCCGATTTTCGGGAATTTAGCCCCAATAGAGTGAGGGAGAAAAAGGCACGAGACGTGCATCGATCTTATGCATGCGACGGAAAGCCACATTTTCGGGGCCGGCGTTGGCTAGTCTAGCTGCTGCTTGTCAGGCATGCATCCATCCCATTCTTCGCCTGGGGGAGTTGTCTTCCGGCTACAGGCCCGCACGGGGACGTGTTGCTGTCGCTCGACTCACGCCGGCCTGCAGCCGAGATGGCCCCTGGTTCTTCTCATGGAACGGGCATGGAGGGATAGGACAGGAAGAACGCAAGGACGAAAAAAGGGGGAGGAGAAAAGCTTTTAGCTAGAGAAATTGTTGTCTACGACGGCTAATTCCATCAATTCCAGCCGCGACGAGGGACCCCTCCGGTGTCTCGCGGTGGCCGATTGGAATCAGATATCAAGTCAATAATAAACCGTGCACACATCCACCCACTATCCATGCCACCCCATGCCAGTCCTGGGTCCTCGTCTGGCGGGTTCCGGCAGGCAGAGGCCCCCAACTAATGCATTCCGGTTTCGATGTATTCGTCTAGCTGCAGGGCCAAGTCCAAGGTGAGCAGGACAGCAAGCCATCCATTCCTCGGCCAACCTCCAGCTGGCTTCCCCCAGCCTTGCAGCGTCCGCTCTGCCCTGCCCTCGGTGTTCTCCGAGATATTCAATATCAAAAGGGGACGGTTGCGCTCCCGGGGCAAGACGACGTTCCTACTCGGTTGGCACGGGGGCCAAAAAAGCAGTCGCCGGATCCTTGCATCGCGCGCCCAGCACTCTCGGCGAGCATCCAATAGCACCTACACAATTACAACTGACGTCACCCGCCCCTTGTCGCTCGTTATCTTCTTCTAGCCGACCCCTAGTAGGGCTTCAATATCCCTTTTCCCCGACGCTCGACCTGGGGAAACCCTGCGGTGCGCTGCTAAGGACAGGGGATAAGCTTTGGAACCCAACAAAGAGCCACCAGGGATCCGCCTGACAGTGACACGATCGGCCCAGCACTCGCAGCCCCGTTGGTGTGCGTCCCCCCATCCCGCCTGGGGATCGAGGGGTTCCCATTGCCATTATCTGAAACTCGCACACCCTTTCCGTTCCCGGACGCGCAAGATTCAAAAAGAGCCGGCCAGTGGGTAAACAGCTGCACTTTGGGGAGAGGAAGGAAGGAGCTCCAACAACCCAGCCCAGCCTAGTCCTAGCCAGTCAGCCAGGGGTGGTCCAACGAAGCAAAAGAAGCCGAAAGGAAGGCTGGCGCGTGGCTTAGCCAGGACAGGTCTGTGAGCAAGAGAACCAGCAAGCAGCCGCAAAGCAGACACCCTAGAACGCTTATCCTTCTTGATCCATCCATCTTCTTTACTTTAATTTTTTTTTTGCTTTTTGCCTTCTCTTTCTTCTTTGTCTCCCCTTCCATTGAACCTCCATCTTCTTCGCCCTCCGGTCCTCTCCCTGCGCAACGCCCCGAACAACCTTAAACCTCAACGCTTCCCGCCCGCTCGGTCGCCCAGGTACACCACACACACACTCGCTCACCATCGCCAATCTTCACTAGCTATCTGCATTGACGGGGACCCGACTTGCCGCGCGTTCAATCCTGCTGTTTAGGCGCGCTGTGCCGGCTCTCTACTGGACCACCAGACAGACCCAGACCCCTGGCCTGCTAGTGCTGCAGCTCCACACCAGACATTGACAAGCAAACAAATCCCTGGGAGGAGGCTGCTTGCTGATCCGTGCCATGGCCATATAAAGCCAAAACCAAGTGAGAGAAAACGAAGAAAAGTACTGGGTGGAGGAGCGCACAAGCAAAAAGGGAAGACAGCAGCAAACTCCCTCTGAAACCCGATCGATCCCTGGTCACCGTCGTACTGGCCCGGGCTGCGTGCGACGAGAAAAATCCGCATCGGTGCAACGACAAGAGGGAGAGACGCCGCCACTATCGACCGGCAATCCCCACACCGGCCTTATTTCTTCTCGCACGGCGGCGGTCCTGGCGCATATAAGCCCCGGCTCGGTGCCTCCACTAGCAGCGCGCAAACTCTCCACGGGGCCGGGCCAAAAGTCGCGACAATGGGTGACGGCGGCAGCGGCGCGGACGACGCTGGCGGCACGGCGCCGGCGCAGGCACTGCAAGTCATCGTGCTTGTAAGTTTTACTTTTTCTTATCTTCTGATTTGTTTCTTCTTCTTCTCCAATTCGTCGTGCAAGCGGAGATCTTTCCCCGCACGCTTGCCGTCTACCAATACTGGCTCGAATATCGGATGGTCCCGCACCATGTTTCGCCAGACTCAGAGGCCCGACGAGCCTTGGCCAATATTCGTCCTGTCCTTTGGTCTCTCACCGGTCTCAGAGAGGACAATGGGAGATGGGCTATTTGCATGACCTCTTTTTGGCTGTTCTATTGTCCCACCCCCAGCGGCGCACCCAGTGGTGACATGGGAGGAGTGCCAACTATCAGGGACACACAAACAGCTTCAGGGGAAGCACCATGGTGGCCGTCATATATCGTTCTCTCAACTGCGGTCACTTTAGTTGAGAGGTTTTGTCTACCCAATTTCTCGAAACAGCTACTTTTTTTTTCTCTATTCACTATGACATGTTGGGAACGGCCTGGCCAGACATACCGTTATCAACATAAGGAAGCTGTTATTCTAACAGAAAAAAAACCATTGCTGCTGTTTAGGGCTCAGGTGGTGGACCGGATGAGTCCAACACCACGGCCTTCCTTGTGCGGTCCCTGGCCTCGGGCTGGGGCAAGGGGTCCCTGGTGGCCGTGGACGCGGGCGTGCACCTGGGCGCCATAAACCGCATTCTGGAGGCGACCCAGCCGCCGGGCCTGCTGGAGGGCAGCGTGCCGGTCCCGCACACGCTCGAGTCCGGGCCCTTCAAGGGCCTGGAGCTCCCGCACGCCAGCCCGGGGGCCAACGCCGCCCACATCCTCCGGTCCCTGGTCGACGCGTACCTCATCACGCACCCGCACCTCGACCACATCGCCGGCTTCGTCATCAACACGGCCGGGCTTCCCGGGACCCGGCCGAAGCGTCTCGCGGGCCTGCCGTCCACCATCGCTGCCTTCAAGACGCACATCTTCAACAACGTCATCTGGCCCAACCTGTCGGACGAGAACAACGGCGCCGGGCTCGTCACCTACAGCCGCCTCGTCGAGGGTGGCTCCCCGGCCCTTGGTGACGGCGATGGCAGGGGCTACCTCGAGATCAGCGACGGCCTGTCGGTCAAGGCCTGGGGCGTCTCGCACGGCCACTGCATCGAGCGCCACAGCCACCGCGGCTCCGCCAGCAGCGCCACCCGCTACCCGAGCTTCGACGGCTCGCCCTTCTCGGCCGCCTCGTCCATGGGCGCCGTCGGCATGGGCGGCTTGGGGATGTCCATAGGCGGCGCCGGCCTCATGAGCGGCATCATGAGCCCGCGCTCGCTGGCCCACCATAACGCGGCGGGGCCCAGCCTGGCCATGTACCTCCAGCAGCAGGCCGCGGCTAGAGCCAGCGGCGAGCTGGGCGGCATGCTCGGCACGGGCGGCGTCGCAACACCAACCCACGCCGGCGCGGGCGGGCCCGGCGGCGGCGTCAGCACGGGGGGTCCGGGCGGAGCGGCCCGGGGCAGTATAGCGAGCATCATGGGCCACAACTCGACCGAGAACGTGTGCGTCTATGACAGCAGCGCGTACTTTGTGCGCTGCGTGACCACGGGCCGCGAGGTGCTCATCTTTGGGGACGTCGAGCCAGACAGCGTCAGCCTCAGCCCGCGCAACGCCGTTGTCTGGGCCGAGGCGGCGCCCAAGATCGCGGCGGGCAAGCTGGCCGCCATCTTTATAGAGTGCAGCTACGACGACTCCCAGACGGTCGACAGGCTCTTTGGCCACCTGACGCCCAGGTTCGTCGACCAGGAGATGCAGGCGCTCGCCGCCGAGGTCGCGGCCGCCCGCGCCGCCATGTCGCGCGAGGGCAAGAAGCGCAAGAGGGCGGACACGGATGGTGGTGCGGCGGCACCCAGCGGCGGGGTTGGGGTGTCGCCTGGAGGTGGCGTCGCGAGTCGTAGGAGGACCGAGATCACGATCAACAGCGGCAGCGACGGCAGTGGCAGCGGTAGCCAGCAGCCCCAGCAGCAGTCACAACAGCAGCAGCCGACCCCCGACGATCCCGTGTCGCCACGGACGGTGAAGCCCTCGTCGTCGGGCCGCAGATCCTCGGCAGCCTCGGGCGTCATCGACCTATCCCAGCCGCCACAGTTCAACGGGGGAGACCGGATACACACGGGCGCTGGCGGCGGCTACCACCCGCACCACCACCTTTACGACTCGCCGCACCTCGCGACGCCGACGGCGGGGCTCTCGCTCAGGGACGCGGACCTCTCCCTCCTGACCCCCGGCGGCGCGGCCAGCGGGCGCCAGAACAGCGTCGGCGGCGGCAGCGACGCCATGGGCATGTCTGCGTCCTCGGCCATGGCCGCCGACCTGCAGCAGCTGCAGCAGCCGCTCAGGGGCCTCAAGGTGGTCATCATACACGTCAAGGACCGAATGGACGGCAAGACGCCGACGGGCGACGTCATCATGCAGGAGCTGGCGGCGCACGAGGGCGAGTCCAGGCTGGGCGTCGAGTACGTCCTGTCGAGCACCGGCCAGTCTCTGTATTTCTGAGGGGTTCCCGGGGCTCTCTTTTACCTATTCCGTATTCCTTATGACTGTATCTTAGCGGGCGCTGCAGCAACCGGAAGGCGAAGCATGACCTTTTTCTTATTTTTAGGAATCATTATATACCCGTATACCATTGCTTCCAGGCTGTTTATCACTGCAGCTGGAGGTTGCCAGGGAGGCGTTTGGTGTGTTTGTCTCAATATTCTTAGGGTAGGGCTGGGTGTGGCTAAGCAGGGGTCCCTGTTGGTCCCCTCGGGTTTATTTTAACTCTTTATCTCTTATTTCTTTCTATTCCTAACTCTATATCCACAGTGTATGATGCTGGGGCGTTGTGATTAACAAGGCCTGGTACTATCATGGTATGCTTAAAAATTCGTTTAAGAATGCTCCTCGCCGTTTAGGTGCCGCGCCACTGAAACGTTCCAAGTGTGCAGGAGGTCGCCCAGAAAGGAGGTCTACTTCTTGGCTGCTGCGGCCTCCTTGAGCTTGGCGAGGCTCTCCTGGCCGCCGACGTCCTTCTCGAAGTCTGGCCTGGGAAGCTCGAAGACCTCTGTGGACCGGCCGTAGGTGATGCCGCCGAGCCTGCTGATGGGACGGAGGATCTGTATGATGGCAGACGTAAGTAAGCAAGGGGACACAGACACAGGGGTAATACAAAAAAAGAGAGAAGAGAAGGCAAACAGGTACTCACGGCAGGGTCGATTAGGTCCCGCCCCTCGCTGATGGCATCGCCGCGGGCCCAGAAGCGCACGCCCTCGATGACGGCCATGGTGCCCGAGGTCTTGCCCGCGACGGCCTTGCTCTTAAACTCGCGCAGGCTCTCGACTTTGCCCTCGATGCTGAAGATGGCCTCCTTGACCCTCGGCGCCTTGACCTCGACCGTGTCCCGCGCGGGCGTCAGGCCCGAGACGAGCCACTCGGACGCGTCCGCGGGGGCGTTGACCGACGCCGCGTTGGCCGCCTCGACGTAGCCCTCCGAGATGATGTTGATGACGCACTCGCCCGTCTCGGACAGGTGGCGCACCGTGTCTTTGGCCGTGGCGCCGTCGGCGGGGCTGGCGAAGCCGACGACGAACAGGGGCGGGTCGTGGTTGATCATGTTGAAGTACGAAAAGGGCGCCAGGTTCTCCTCGCCCGAACCCGGCTTGCCGACGGTGGAGACGAAGGCGATGGGCCGCGGGACTATGGCGCTGATCAGCAGCTTGTAGTTGAGGTGCGCGGGCCGGCCCCCCTCGTACGGCGCGAAGGTGACGTGGTCAGGGGCGGCGTCGGCGGGGGCCTGCAGCTGGTTGGCGCCGTCGCCGTGCTTCCAGCCGGGATGTGGGGTCTGCGTGTAGCGGAACGAGGAGGCGGCGTCGAAGGGCGGGCGCGAGGCCTCAACGGCCTTGAAGTCGCCGTGGGGGTTGCGCTTGAGCAGCGCCTCGTGGGCTTTGGACACTTCTGCGGCGGACGACATGGTGTGTTTAGGCCTGTGGGCTGAGGTTGACGTATTCCGTCTATCTAGGGTTCCGAGATGAGACTGCAGGAAGCAATTATAGTACTGGCCAAGGATTCTAGGGTGGCATAGGTATAGGGCACGGCTTTGTTGTCGCGATGCTTGCCAAAGGTGGTGGGGGAGAGTTAAAGGTGTTGGAGCCGGGGAGATGGCGGGAGTGACGACAGGGGCAGATGTGCCGCGGGGTTTATATCCACCACCTGCAAGGCGGGACGCGAATCGACCGCAGACGGCAGAGCACCCATACGACATGGCAGCCAGCACGCACGCAAGGACGAGCTAGTGGGCGGGTGGCTCTTAACAAGCTAGCAAGACATGCAGGTGTAGTGCAGGCGAAGTGGCACCTTGGGCATTGACTTTCTGCAGGGACAGCCAAGTTCCGTGCCTCGGCTGGCCGACGAAGGCCGTCGCCGCCGCCCACACACGCACTTGCAGCGGGTATGGCGTCACGTACAGCCCTCACCTCTGAAAGCTTAGAAGCTCACCGATGGTGTGGGCGAGGGGCAAGGGAAAGAGTTCCGAGGCCAGGGGTAGGTGAGACCTTCGGGTGTGATTTCCAAGGTTTAGTTAGTGATCCCCCATGCCACATGAAGAAGTATCGATCGTTGATGGATATCACCAGCGTTCAAGTTCTCCCCCGAGACGCTGGGCTTGCGGGGATCCGTATTTTCGCGTTAGTGGGGGCGAGGCTTATCCTCCCCGAGCAGCTCACTGATACCCGGGGAATTACTGAACCCTCCGGCTAGGCCGAGGATTGCCGCTGCCAGCCTGCCCCCAAGAAACTTGAGGGCACACGGAAGATGCAAGACGCTGACGTGAAATTTGGCGCCTTCATCTTCATATCATGATCCAGTAGCCGCATCTGGCGACTCAAGAACTTTCCAGGGCTTTAAGGGCTGAACTGACACCCACTCGAACTGCCCCCGATTCTGCTCGTCTCATGGATGCTTTTCATGATAAACCCTCACTTCAATGCTTCATTCCTTACTTGCTCTCGTTACTACTAAACGTTTCGACCCTCAGTATGACAATTGAGATCGGCGTGTTTAAACATAACATAGCATTATGCATGAATTGAGAATGCGTGAACAAACACTCAAGATCATCGTTCCTTAACGTGCTGTGATAGCCTCGCTCCGAGCCAGTGGTTGACTTTGGACATCGCTCCTGCCGGGAGTGTATCCGTGCCTCCCCGGCAGCGACGACATCAGCTCAAGGGTACAAAGCGCGGCACAGATAGGCCTATTTTTATTACACCTAGAAACTTTGCACGGCTTCATGTCTCTGTCGGCAACACTGTCAAACGTCCACAGTGATATATGCTGGCCAGTCGACGTGTAGGCCTAGCACTATTGCCAAGGTGGGTAGCACAAGATCAATTTGGATTGGGCTGAGGTTCAGGCCTGAATCGGGGCCCGGAGTTCTTCATTGGTGGCATCTTTCGCAATCTAGAACCCATTTGCTGTTGTTGAGCGACACCAGACGCCGTGCAAGTCAGCCTTGCAAGTCGATGGTACGACACAGCGTTTTGAGATTATTCCTGGAGACGGTGGTGCTCTGGATGGAGCTATTTTGACGCATGACGGTTGCTCCAACCCAATCAGAACTTCCATGTTACGGAAGGACGGGAAGGTCCATGCTAGAGATCTCCATGGACAAAGCATGCAGATCTCATGGATTGAGCATGTGCCCGCCACATTTGGAGCTGGCGACTCTGGGCCGTTGATTTGACAGTATCTCCCACCAGATTCCTGATGGTGGCTCAACACGATCTCGTGGTCCCGCCAGCGCCGTATCACGACCAGCCACTAATGACGGTACCTGTTGAGCTCACAGGAGGGAAGCCGCGGTGAACGTGCGGGGCGCTTGGGGGAGGCAAAAGAGGCGGGCGGACCAATTTTGACAGCGGTTCCATGCATGGGGATGCCGTTCTGCATCCCACATGCTTTCCCTGCCCGGGTATCCCATTGGCCCTTTGTCCGTTTCATGTACGGCGAATGTCGGTGCACCCGGGACACACATCGACCCCAATGCAGCCACCAAAACAAACGTCCACTAACTCCAGCTTGGCAGCGGTGGATCGCATAGACGGTGTGGTTCTGGCTCCCGCCGCCGTGGACGCCACTCCCGTCCGAAAAGCATGACGTTCGCGAGACTTCTAAACTTGGAAATATCTCGTCTGTCCCAGACGAACTTGCGAGGAGAGCTGAGAAGCTTCCAGGTCCTCGCATTTCGACAAAGACGTCCAGAGAGTTCCGACGAGACGCTCAGGGCTTCGTTAGTGCTGTCGTTGCTGTCCTTTGTTGCTTTTCTTAGAAACATCTGGCGGTGAATTTTATCCCGTCTCAACCATCTCACCCAGCTCCGCCGAGGCCCTTCCATTCACGGCCATGGCGTTTGTCGCTGCCGCGCGCCGTCGTCAGCTGCGAGTCGTGAGGCTGCGCTAGGCGGTATATCACAAAGAGGACCAACATTGAGGATACAAAAGCCTCGTCTATCAGAGCCCATCCACCCGTCAAAACAACTCATCATCATCACAATCTAATCTACTTGGATTCCTGGATATCTTGGAAAAACCACCGTCAATATTATCTCCCTGAACTCCACTCACAGCAGCAGCAAGATGACAGCCGACATAAATGCCGGCGCCGGCGCCGACGCCGACGCCCTCACGCCGGCACAGCTGCGCGCGCTCTTCGACATCCTGACGCACTACCAGGTGTACAGCGAGATCCGTGAGTTCAGGGATCCCAAAACCGTGTCAGAGTACGGCGAGCCCTTTGTGCGCGCCGATGGCAAGCCCGCGCCCCGGTCCGCGACTCCGGTGCTGCAGCACCTCGTCACGACCTTTGCGCTCCCCTTCGTCGGCGTCGGCAACCTGTCTCAGGAGTTCTGGAGCGTGGAGGCGCAGGGCATCCTCGGCCACTTTGCCGAGGCCAACCTCTCCGAGAGCTACGACAAGGGCGCTGTGGGTACTAGGAGGACCCTCACCACCATCACGTCGTCAGTCGCCGAGGCCGTCGCAAGGGGCTGCTTGGGAGGCCACGCCAGACGCGTTCGCATCGGCGGACATCTGCGGCAGACCAGCTACGACCTGACCAGCGCAGCGGCGCTCCAGAAGGCCTGGGACGACGTCTTGCAGGAGCTTGTGCACGGCGACCTCATCGACGAGCTGGTTGACTTTGAGGTTGGGGTCGAGGATCTCGAGTCGCACTCACCGGCGGCAGAGGCCGCAGTGCACTACATAATAACGCACTTGGCAGCCATCGTGCACCAAATATTCGTGGTCTCGCCCGAAGGCCAGTACCTCGTCAAGCTGCTCGAGAATCTCCACAAGCTTCTGCCGTATGCGATGATAAGACAGACGCTGCGGATGGCGAACGCGGCCACGATGATTAATGGCCTCGTGAAGCTTCTCCTGGGGAAACTGAGCATTGGCTCCATTTCCAACTGGCTTGGTGTGACAACTAATGCCGACGATGGCTTTACTCTGCTGCAAAGGTGAGTGAGGCATGCTCTTGAGGTCCACGTGCATAGCATTATGCTAACGCTTTGCAGAATCGTTTCCATGGTTCTTTCATGGGACAGCGCAGACTTCAAAAAGACGGCAGACAAGATCAAAAAGTCACCGGCTGGCCCCAGCAAGGAGCAGCTCGCAGCGGTTGAGGAGCACATCAATAGGCCAAGGGAAGAGCAAGAGCATATACGCACCATCAGCATCATGAAGGAGCAGTCCATTGTCGTAACCGTCCTGGAGATGACGGATCCCAATCTGGCGGCCGGCCTGCTCGAGGACGGCCCGGAGAAGCACGCGGCGCTGCTCGAGTACTACTCGGCGCGCCTGTCGATGCGGGACCGCGACGAGATTGCGCGCGTGCTGTGCAGGTCGCGGCCGGACCTGCCGACGCAGGCGCTGCGCGACGTGGCGGCGGCATACGACCCCATCATCCGTGAGATGCACGCAAAGGTGCCGCTGCACGAGCACCTGGCCGATCTGGAGGGCTTCATCACCGAGTTCATCGGGACGTGCAGGGGCAAGAGGCCGGCGGCGTCCGAGACGACGACGCCTATCTCTGGGGCCCAAACGCCGCAGCCGCCGTCGGTCACGGACTTTGTCGAGCTGATGCAGCGCAACAAGCAGCTTCTGTACAAGTGGCTGCACCGCATGGCCAAGGACTGCCCGGAGCTGCGCGAGGACTTCCGTGATTGGTGCAACAACTCGATCAGGGAGTTCCGCGCAGCGTCGCCATCGTCGACCAGTGAGCACCAGCATGCCGACTGCGGCGTCTGGACGGCCAAGACAGTGGCTGCGCTCAAGGAGTCCGGGGTCAGAGTTGCAGGGCCGTCGGCAAACGACGGCGACCATGGCGCAGGCGGTGCCGGGGCCATGTCTTCGGCCCTCCAGGCCATGTTCGCCGCGCTACCACCAGCGACGAAAGCCGAGGTCGCGCCACTGCTAGACAGGCACCAGGAGTACCTGGAAGCTCTTGATGAGCAATCGTCCCGGCGAATGCAGGCCGTGCTGGATGACCTGAAGCGTACGGCCGAGGGCTCCAGGCGGAGCAGCAGCAGCAGCGTCAGCAACCACAGTGGCGGCAGCAGCAAAGGCAGCAGCAAAGGTAGCCTATTTGGCAGAAAGAAGAACAAGAACAACGGGGCCGACAGAAGCGGCAGCGGCACCCCGCTACCCGTCACCATCGGCGCGCAGTCGGGCCCCGGCCGCTACCTGGTGCGGTGGCAGGACCTCATGGACGAGGCGCTGATCACGGCCTCGGCAGCCCAGGGAGGGCCGGTGCGGTGTGGGCGCGACGTCAGAAGGACGACGGCGGCGGGGAAGTCGACGACGGGCGGCAAGGTCAAAGACGGCAGCAACGGTACGTCAGAGGACCTCGCGGAGCGCCTAGAGTCCATCAGGCTGGAGCAGGAGGACGAGGCGCGCGGGGCCCACCAGGAGCCGCCTGATGTGACGCCCGTCGTCGAGAGCCTGGGCCCGCTGTTCAAGAAGATGCTGCTCCAGGCGAGCGAGCGTAAGGCGGTAAACGGTAATGATAATGGGAGTGAGAAGACGGCTAGCATGGCGATGTGAATTTCTGGGTTGGTTGTGTTCATGGCCAGGCGCCGGAGAGGCTGTCTCACATCCCCATTTCTCCCTTGACCAGCATTTTTGGATCTGTTGTTGGCATCATGGCGTCTTCTTTTTAGCTTCGTCTGAAGGACGAGACACTGCATATCTCATCATCGACTTGTCGTCCAATTTGCCCAATCATTTATTAGCCCCTGGGAAAGCCCCTGTGCCCCCGTTCCTGTTCCACGAGCTAGATGCGCCGTGAGTCGGTATGGGCGGGTCCAATTGAGTCTTATCGCACCGAGCTGTGGGACTTATCGTTACCGCCCGGTAAAAAAAAAGTTGCTCGTCGCGATCGCTGCCAAATTTGTCGCGGAAGCCCCTCGAAGCTTGTTGAAGGCCAGCAAAGCCCAGGATTCACAGCAAAAATGGCGCCTTCAACTAAGAGGAAAGCAATTGACGACGACTTCATCCACACAATATCCGACAATGAGGGCGACAACTTCGCAGAAGAGGAGGCGGTGATCCAGGACTCGCCGCCCAAGAAGAAGTCCAAGACAGTCAAGAAAGTCAAGGCAGGGAAAAAGCCAGGCAAGGGCCCGAAAAAGGATGACGCAGGCGACGATGAGGAGGAGCAGCAGGAAGAGGGTGTTTGGGGCTTCAAAGAGGACGACGATGGCGCCATGGACTCGGACTTCGAGTTCGTGACCGGCGGCACCGAGGACGTGGCCGATGAGTTTGAGGGCTGGGGCTTCGACGGTGCCAAGAAGGCCATGGGCGAGAGCAGAAGCGTCGATCTGGACGAGATCATCCGTAGGAGAAGGGAGAAGAAGGAGGGCAAGACCGCGACTCCCACTGCTGCCGAAGCCGGCGACGACGACGCCGACGATGCGGCCCAGGACGACCTCGACCTCGACGACGACGATGATGAGGTCCTGGCCAAGGATGCCTTCGGAATGGGTGCTGGCTCTGACGAGGAGTCCGATGAGGAGGCTGCGCCCGCAGACGAGTCCGAAGGGGGCGATTCCGACGAAGACAACGACGACGACGACGAGGTCGCCAGCCCCGTCCCTCATCCAGACGACGCCGGGTCAGAATCAGAACAAGACGACGAAGAGGACGCGGCGGAGGCGGCCAAGCGGAAGGAGTTCTTCGCGGCCGAGGAGCCCAAGGCGGAGAAGGGCAAGGGCGGCGCGGCGTCGTTCCAGGGCATGTCCCTGTCGCGGCCGATCCTCCGAGGCCTCGCGAGCGTTGGGTTCGCCAAGCCGACGCCGATCCAGGCCAAGGCGATCCCTATGGCGCTGATGGGCAAGGACGTGGTCGGTGGAGCGCAGACGGGTTCGGGTAAAACGGGAGCCTTCATGGTGCCCATCCTGGAGCGGCTCCTGTACCGGCCCAAAAAGGTGCTGACGAGCCGCGTCGTGGTGCTGACGCCGACCCGTGAATTGGCCATCCAGTGCCATGCTGTGGCCACCAAGCTCGCGAGCCATACGGACATCAAGTTCTGTCTGGCTGTCGGAGGTCTGAGTCTCAAGGTGCAGGAGGCGGAGCTGCGACTGAGGCCCGACGTCATTATCGCGACGCCGGGTCGTTTCATCGATCACATGCGCAACTCGGCAAGCTTCGCGGTTGACACGGTTGAGATCCTGGTCCTGGATGAGGCCGACCGGATGCTCGAGGACGGGTTCGCAGACGAGCTTAACGAGATCCTGACCACGCTGCCCAAGTCACGCCAGACCATGCTCTTCTCAGCCACCATGACGTCGTCGGTCGACAACCTGATCCGTGTCGGGCTCAACAAGCCCGTCCGCATCATGGTGGACTCGCAGAAGAAGACGGTCGGCACGCTGGTCCAGGAGTTTGTGCGCCTGCGGCCCGGCCGCGAGGAGAAGCGCATGGGCTACCTCGTCCACCTCTGCAAGAAGCTGTACACGGAGCGCGTCATCATCTTCTTCAGGCAAAAGAAGATTGCGCATCATGCCCGCATCATCTTTGGACTGCTCGGCCTGTCGTGCACAGAACTTCACGGAAGCATGAACCAGACACAGGTATAGACCACGTTTTATGCATGTACTACTGTGGATAAATTTGTTTACTGACGAGACATCCTTAATTAGCGTATTCAAAGTGTCGAGGACTTCCGTGACGGCAGAGTGTCATTCCTGCTGGCCACGGATCTCGCCTCGCGTGGTCTCGATATCAAAGGCGTAGACACAGTTATTAACTACGAGGCTCCGCAGAGCCTCGAGATCTACGTGCACAGAGTTGGCCGTACCGCGCGAGCGGGCCGGAGCGGTGTGGCTGTGACATTAGCGGCTGAGCCAGACCGAAAGGTGGTCAAGGCAGCAGTCAAGGCGGGCAAGGCGCAGGGGGCCAAAATCAGCAGCCGGATCATCGAGGCGGCCGAGGCGGACTCGTGGCAGGAGAAGGTGGACGAGCTCGAGGACGAGGTGGAGGCGGTGATGCAGGAGGAAAAGGAGGAGAAGGTGCTGGCGCAGGCGGACATGCAGGTCCGCAAGGGCGAGAACATGATCAAGCACGAGGACGAGATCAAGTCGCGGCCGCGGCGGACCTGGTTCGAGACAGAGAAGGACAAGAAGGCGGCGCGCGAGGCCGGGCGCGCCGAGCTCAACGGGGTCCGGGAGGCGCTCAAGAAGAAGCACGGGGGCGGCTCACTCAGCAACAAGGACAAGAAGAAGCTGGACGCCAAGGCCGAGGCGTCGGGCGGCCGGGTGTGGAAGAAGGGCGCGGCCGAGAGGGCCGGCAAGGGCGCGGTGCTCAACTTCGGGAAGGACAAGAAGGCCGGCGGCAAGAAGGGGCCGATCGGCGGCGTCGCGAGCGGGAGGGTGGTTAAGAAGGGGAGGAGTGCGGGGCCCAAGGGGAAGGGCAAGAGGTAGAGCGACGCTGTGTCCTGCTATATACATGACTATAAGTACCCCCATGCTGCTTCTAACATATGGGACCTAGTTGTCGCACTGAGCTGTAAGCGCTGTGTAAGATACCATGCAGCCGTAGGTGCATTCAAATACCCCATGCACTTATGTAGTCGTCCACCATTGTTCTCACAATACCTCCAAAGAGGTATTAGCCTGATGCATGGCTCGGTTCATTTATTGCACATCAAACTCAGTCGCCCAGACCAACAAGTGGTGACGTAATTCTAGGCTCAACACCTCATAGCACATTAGCGCAGGGGATCCCCGCTAACTGCCACTGCGACGTCGGCAAAGCCCCCCACAGGAGCTGACATCGTCGCATCTTCGGGGCTGTCTCACAGAAGCCTCGACGGCCTCGGACACGTGCTCGAATTGTGCCCCCTAAAACATCATGCGCGCAAACCATCAGCGCGGAAGAGCGTCTTTCAACATCTGCCAACCCAGCGTGATGTCCCGTTCCCTTCTCGTGCCCTCCCATGTGACCGGTCCAAATCCGTCGAGGAAAGGCTGACAGCGAAAGCCTCGAGCACGTCGCGCCAGCCTTGGCTTTCGTTGGCTGTGGGCCTGTGGAAACTCTGGTGCCCGCTGACGACGGCGGCAGGGCCCCTAAACCCACTGCCCAGGCTGCTGCATGTTGTCATCCGTTGGTTTCTGCTTGTTCCGAGTTCTGGTCGTTATTCGGCCGCCCAGCCTTGCCAGGCCACGCGAAGGCACCGACGAGACCGCGATTGGCCTTGTTTCGAATTGTGCAACACCCGCCTGTACATACCACCTATATACAACAACCGCCTATATAAGCGACTCGTCGAGCGAGCTTCCATTTTGAACGAAGCTGGCTCCTCTCAAGCCACAGCCCAAACTCTGGTGTCTCCGGCTCGACAAGACGAGCCCGAAAGCAACACCCCGTCTCCAACGTCCGCCGACAGCTAGTTCCAACCGCGCACCACGACCGCTCCTGCCGCCGCCGCCGTACTACCCCCGCCCACCCGCGAGCTCGAGCCTCGTCCCGCAGCGGTACCGCGAGAAGCTCCTCCGCTTCCGGCTCGACGTCCTCCCGCTCTACAAGCACCGGCTGCAGTCGCGGCTGTACCGACTCCTCGTCCGCTGGGCCCAGAAGCGCATCGGCGAGCGGTCTGCGAGCAGCAGGCTACTAGACCTCGTTGGCCGGCGTCGGTGGTGGGCGTCCCGGCAGAAGCGCGAGGAGGAGGAGGCGGCGAGGAGGGCCGCCCTCGCCCGGACCTCGGCCCTCGCCCGGCGCCAGCTGAGGGCGGGGAGGGCTGCGATTAGGGCTGAGGCGCGCGGCCGAGACGGCAACGGCATTGGTGGTAGTGGTGGTGTCGTCTTGTTAGGAAGAAAGGATCAGACGGTTAAAGAGATAGATGAGGAAAAAGGTAGAGAAAAAGAGCTAGAAACAGTAGAAGAGCACCCCCACAAGATGTCCTCGGCAGGATCATATTGGGGCTACGGCTACGGCAGCAGCAGGGATGCGGCCGACGGCTCAACCCGCGAGCCTGGCGCGCGGCGCAAGAAGCTCGCGGCCATGGCCGGGAGCGTGTACCGGGCAGGCGTGGCGGCGGCGGGCGAGATGCGCGAGCAGTACAACAACACGCGCTTCCGCAACGTCGACAACTCGATCGACCCGCAGATGACCATCCCGGGCTCGTTCCCCAACGTCGCCATCGTCACCAAGGGGGACGAGCAGATGGTGCTGTTCCCGTCGTACGCCAAGAGGCACGTCAGGCAGTTCGACAAGGACGGGAACCGGATAGCCGGCGGCGGCAGCTACCACCAGCAGCAGCAGCAGCACCAGGGTCAACAGGGAGGATACCAGCAGTACCCGACCTCGCAGGCACCAATGAACGACGAGGAGTACTGGCACAACGAGTGGGCGCGGGTCGAGGACGAGAAGGCGGTCGTGGACGTCGACGTGCGCGGCTGGGTCTACTCGCCGCACAAGGGGCCCATGACGAGGAAAAACAGGATCCTGATTGGCCTCGCGCGCCGGATGAGCGGCATCCCGCCCCCGACTATCCAGCCAGACGCTGGCGGCAACGGCTATGGCGGCCGCCCCCATCACTCTTTACACGAGGAGCACGAGGACATGCGCGAGCAGCAGAAGATCGCCCGGGAGGCAGAGGAGATCGAGCGCCGGGGCAAGGGCGAGGAGGAGGTGGCCACGCGCGGCGGGTACAGCGAGGCCCCCAACAGCAGGCGCCCCTTCGACCCGGAGACGAGCAGCCTTGACCCGAGGGCGGCCAGGAGCGGAGGCGCAACACCCGCCGTGTCGCCGCCGGGCTCGCCGTCACTGACGGCGCGGCAGACCAACGGGACCACGGCGGCGGACCTGACCGAGGCGGAGCTCGCAGTGGCCAACGCCAACCTGATGGCGCGGCTGGGGCCGTTCCTCACGACGCCGCTGGTGCGGCAGCCCGTCACCATCTTCTTCTACAACGAGTCGCAGTCGCAGTCCAAGACGGTGACGACCAACGACGCGGGCCACTTCAGCATCCGGGCGGCGCTCGACTTCGTGCCGACCGACATCCGCGTGCTGGCCAACGAGGACCTGTCGGCGACGGAGCCGGTCCGGATCGTCGAGTCGCGCGGCGTCAGCCTCATCAGCGACATCGACGACACCATTAAGCGGTCCAACATCTCGCTCGGCGCGCGCGAGATCTTCCGCAACACCTTCATCCGCGACCTGGGCGACATGGCCGTTCAGGGCACCCGCGAGTGGTACGGCGCCCTGCACGGCATGGGCGTCCAGATCCACTACTGCTCAAACAGCCCCTGGCAGCTCTTCCCCGTCCTGGCCACCTTCTTCCACGGCGCGGGGCTGCCACCCGGGTCGCTGCACCTCAAGCACTACGCGGGGATGCTCCAGGGCATCTTCGAGCCCGTCGCCGAGCGCAAGAAGGGCACGCTCGAGCGCATCATGGACGACTTCCCCGAGCGCAAGTTCCTGCTCGTCGGCGACAGCGGCGAGGCGGATCTCGAGGTCTACACGGACCTCGCCCAGGCGAACCCGGGCCGCATCCTAGCCATCTTCATCCGCGACGTCACCACCCCCGAGACGCCCCCGCAGCAGCAGCAGCAGCAGCAGCAGCAGCCGGGGTTCTTCTACTCGAACCGTCAGCAAACAACCACCCCGAGGGGTGCTGCTGGTAGCTCGTTCGACGATCACCTCCGTCCGCCTAGCAGCAGCGGCGGAGTCGCCCGACGGCCGGTCCTCCCGGCCCGGACTGCCAGCGTGCTGCCCAAGACCGAAGCCCCGATCATGGGAGACCTGATCGATCTGTCAGACGAGCCGGAGCCCATGGCACCCTCCAACAGCGAGACACTCAGCCTCGCAGGCCTCGACCTCAGCGGGGGTAATAATATGAGCAAACCAGCAGCTGGTAAACGCCCGCCCCCGGCACGGCCCGCCAAGCCAGCCGCGCTGCGCGGCGCCCCGTCCGACTCTGCGGTTCCGCTCGTCAGTAACGGCCAGGGCGTGGGCGCAAATTACAACCGGCCCAATCCAGGGCCCGAAGGAGGTCACGTCATCACCAGGAAGCCCTCTGGCTTCGGAGCTACCGCTGGAGGAAACGGCGGCGCTCATCCTCTAACGCAAATGCAGACGCCCTCCTCGTCCTCAGTACAAACGCCGCCGCTGCCCAGGAGGACGAGGACGGCGGAGATGCCTGCCGCCGCGGCAGGTGACAACAACAGCTCCTTTTCGTCCTCGTCCCTGGCGAACAACGGCGGGGATGGCAACAAGCCGGCACCGCCCCCGCCGCGGCGACGGGGGGCGCCGTCGTCAGTGACGCCGTCGTCGGGCCAGTCGGGCAGCTCCGGGGCGCGCATGCTGGCCTACATACAACAACAGCAGCAGCAACAGCAGCAACTACAACAGAACAAGCTCTCAGGAACACACAGCGACGCCGACGTGGACAGGTTCGAGGGCCTCGGACCCTCGGCCACATCCTCCCCCATCTCGCGCGTGTCCACGGGCGGGGCTACGAGGACGACAACAACGGCGACGACGGCGGGCGCAGCGGCGGCGGCAAACGCGGCGCTCGACAAGAAGGTCGCCCTCTGGCACGGGCGGCTCAACCGCGCGCAGGAGGTGCTGGCGCGGGAACGCGTCGCGCTCTACACGTGGCGGCGCGGCGAGGACGTCGTGCTTGAGGCGCAGGCCATTGTGCGCGACGCGCTGCAGGAGATGGAGAGGGGTGGTGGTGGGAAGGGGAGGCAGTAGGGTGGGGTTGGGACGGGGTAGGGGTTTCGTGGTTTGGCTTTGATGATAAAGACCGGGTTTTCATGAGGGATGAGTGAGGGTGGGCTTTTCTGTGTCGCGTTTATAAACTGTCGCCGTTGGCTCGCCTACTCCAGTGAACAGCCTTGCTACGGCATCCATAGAGTCCCCAAGATGGCTTGAGACTATCTTGCTCGCTTCTCAACAGTGGTTTTTGCCTTGGGGCCCCTTCTCGCTTCTTGGGACAATAGATTCGGGAGTGTTGCTTTACGAACAACACATCCGTCTCTGAAGAACCACTGACCCTCGGGCCAATGGTTTCGGCAGTTCCTCCCTATCCATACACAACCGAGACAACGTCCCACCGTGCAGACCAATGGGGCCTTCCCGAGTGGGAATGCCGCTAGCGTATTATAAGATCGGATGGCAGCAAACCCGAGCCCACGGCAACCCACACCCTCGGCTGTCATCCGAAGTTTGAAGTGCCGGTGCCCTACGGGCTGGGGCGGCAGTTGGCGAGGGAAGAAGCAAACAACCAAACAGATGGCATCCAATCATAGTCACCGGCGCCTGGTTATAGTCTTATAGAGGCTTTAGGTAGAGACGGAATATAGGACACATCACAGTTGGCACGAGAGGCGAGACAGTTTAAAGGTCAATGGCATCGAAGGCCATGGCAGGTTCCTATTAGAATCCCTTTCCATACTATGTGGAGGCGCCAACCATGTATCCACCCCTAAAACCTTGTGATCCTTCCAGGCTACCTAGTTGTTATATCCTCCTTCCTATCCGGTTGTTGAGACTGATGCAATCCTGAGAACTCCTGATTCCGAGAAAGCAAAACAAACAAACCAAGGGGGGAATCCATCCTGCAAAAACCATGGATCAACTAGGGAAAACGGCGCCAAAAAAATGTGTCCATTGTCCATAACGTCTGCCGCAGCATCATAAAGGAGGAAGAATATTGACAATCAGAAAAGAGAGAAGAAAAAAAAAGACGAAAGAGATCAGTAGCCTCGAGCTTTCTCATCAGACCGGTCTTTTGCTGCGCCAAATAGGCATGAAAGATTAGTCCTGATGTAGAGAAAGTCATGCCTTCTGACGAGAACAAATGCGGCGCTCTCATGATGCTTGGACAAGGAAGGAAAACTCCTGATATGCTTGGGCGTTGCGGTCCATCTTCAGTACTCCATGCGGCACTGCGTGAAGGTGCCATACTGATTCTCCATGGACCGCTGGCGCGTAGCCCAGTCGACAGGAGAATGGGTCGACTTGTAGGCGGGGTCCATGGCAGGTCGGTACTCCCTGGGGCTGTCGGTGGTGGACGAGTTCTCGTACTCGCGGCGGGCAAGAGACTCGTAGCCCGACGACATGTACGGCTCCATCATGTAGTTCGAGCTGTCGTCGGCCATCCAACGGCCGTCTCCTCCCTGAAAGGGGACCGGGACCGTGGTTCCGTCAAGGCTCATCGTGGTGGGACCGTCGTTTCCGTTGGCGACAGCGGCAGCCTGCTGGGCGGCGGCGGCGCGCTCGCGCTGGTGCTGCTCGTACTGCTCGTAGCGCATGCGGGCGAGATGCTCCTCGTGCTCGAGGCTGGTGTTGGACCAGGTCAGGGCCGGGTTGTTGTTGTTACCCGGGTTGAGGGTGGGAGGATAGATAGTCCACAGCTCCAGGAGACGACGCTTCTGGTTGTTGTCAGCTTCCTTAAAGAGCTGGAGCTGCGATGGCGACAGCGTCGATGGGTCGACGCCGTGGCTTGACAGGATCTTCTCCGCGAACGGGTACTCCGACTGGGGCGGCTCCGAGGAGCGACGCTCGGCCTGCTGGGCCTGCTGAGCCTGCTGCTGGCGGGCAACGTGGGCTGAATGATTGTAATGCTGCGTGATCGAGTAAGTGATCTGGGGGACCTGAGCCTCCTGGGGAGGCTGCTGGTGCTGGGCCTTGCTAGGGTCCAGCACCATGGTGCGATCGAACAAAGTGGCGAGATCGTCCTGGGCCTGCATGCCGGGCTGAGTAACGGCCATTGACGCGGACTGGAACCTCGTGGTTAGTGCGAGCGAATATAGGCGCGTGCTTGATGTGTTTCCAACGCACCTGTTTTGATGATATGGAGATACAGATCCAACGAAGAGTTGGACGGCGGATTCACCAAAGCCGATACAGCTACTGCCCTCAGTGCTATTCTTGCCCGCGCTTCTCTGCTTGGTCAGAAAGAGAATCTCGGATTTTATTTTTGCTAATGCTAAAATGGAATCTCGAGAGCAAAAGACAAGCAGGACAAAGGTTCTTTTTAACAGAGACCCGGAAGCGGTTGACGGAAGGGAACAAAAGCCTGGGTGGGTTGTCGAGATGGGAAAGGCGAGGGAATGTTCCGTGGGGCAACGAAGCGGCGGTGGGAAGGTCGTGAGGAGGGGCCAGGAAGGAAGGTGCTCTGCTGGCTAATTTCGTCCGGCGTTAAAGATCGGCGGCTGGCAAGGAAAGACGCGACAGCTGCCCGTTCTAAACAAAAGGGCGTCGGTGAGGGATTATAGGCAGGTGTTGGGCAGGGCGTGTGGATTCAAGCTTGCAACGGAGGAAGGCACGCAGGTCTTCTATATGCCCAGTGAAAGCTCGAGCGGGCTGGCTAGGTTGCAGCAGGGGGTGGGCAGCAAAGTCTAAGAGACAGGCTCGACAAACGGCCAAGCTCGGGAGGAAATATCGGGGGCTTTCTGGGTCAAACCACGGGTCAATTTGCTACGGCAAGGAACCCAAGAAGACTTTGATAGTGTCGGCGGCAAAATATCCAGTCAGCCCTTTGTTCAACGGCAGCCTGTCAAAGTGACGGCGCCAGGGTTCGAGAAGGTCCAACAAGGTAGGGCGCCAAGCGGGAGAGGGAGGGGGGCTGCTTGCAGATGCATGCAGCGTGGGAATCAGGCAGCATACAATGCGCTAGCACGGCAGCCCGAAGACGGGGAACTATGCCGTCCAATGCCGTGCTGTGCTTCTTTTTGCAATTTGAGTGGTGATGTCTTTTTTGTTGAGCAGAATGAATACCATACATCTTGAGCCTGCGACCCGACTTGGGGATTCATGCGCACCAAGTACCTCAATGGATGTAATTTCCTGCTCTGATTCTGATGGGACGGATGATGATAGTGGTGACGCATGTCTGGCCTTTGATGGAGGGGTCACGGCGCAAGGAGGAGTTTCCCTTTTGGACATTTTACTCATGGATTCTGGTACGAGTGACAGCCCGTCAGGCTGCTGGGCCGCCCCACTCGCTCGCTCCTGTTGGGCAGAAAGAGCGGTCATGCGTGTGTTGTTCAGCAAAAGGCGCCCGCTCTGAAACCCTCAGCTGTGTCGGCCCTGTAAGCGGTCGGCGAGAGAAGACCCAATGATGAAGGCACGTTGTGAGGCTCTTACACTACGGTCCATGCTGCTTTCGTTTTTTTTTTTTTTTGACGCATACGGCGTGGGTAGCACAGAGGCATGTTGTTGTGAACATGGAAGATGTCCGAGGTTTGATAATGACTGACTGGCGTCGGGCTCCCAGCGCATGGCCGATTCGAGCCCCTCCAGATGCCCGCCCGCTTTTAGCGTCTGACCGACGCGCTGCGGGCCACAGGGACCGGCCCACTTACAGCGGAATGTTGCAGCATGCAGGCATGGCGCATCTCAGATGGACGGATTGCACAAAAACCCCCTTGACACAGACGACTTGGGTTGTAATGTCCAGCAGGGGATGAGCTTAGGAAGTCCACGCCGCCGTGGATTTGAGCAGAAGTAAGGCATAGATGCATCTCGGGACTCGTGGGCATATGCCGGTGCCGTCGCGGAAAAGAGCCCAGCTGGGGAGGGCACTTACACTCGAAACATACCAGAATCGTCACGATGCTTACCCGATCCATGCATGGGATCCGGCAGTCGGTGGACGACAGCTCGAAGACACCTCGTGAGACCCTAACCCTTTACAAAGCGACACTTCCAACGAGGTCAGGCGAAACAGCCTTCCAGGCTCACTAGACCAGCTCGCTAGGCACCCCGCCTGGTTGGTTAGATCAAGCCACGTCTTGAACGCCACATATGACGTTGTCACTCATCCGCCCGACTCTGCTGCTCCCTCCTCGTTGAACAGGTCATGCCGTTAAACGCCTCGACCCTTAAATCGACGTACCTTTTCTCCTCTCATACACCATTCGCTTACCCTACCGCTCTTTTCACTGGTCTTCCTACCGTCGAGCTTCAGACAGCGACGCCAAGATGACACAATCAGTGCCGCCGAATTACTGTGAGGCTCATCCGAAACCTACATCCTTAGGAGCCCAAGGTCCCGCCATGTATGCACGGCGACGTGACCTTGCCGTTGGCTAACGAACACCCCGTCCTGTCCAATAATAGATGCCATACTTGAGGTTTCTGAGCTGGCCTCGGTGCAGCAGATTCGAGATGCTTACAAGCGGTAGGTTTTGGCATCAGTCACCACCCCTAACCGTCATGTTAGCGGTTCAGGGGCGAGCCTGGCTAACCGGGGACGCGACAAACTACTACCGCTACTACACAGCGCCGCCCTGAAAACCCACCCGGACCGGATCGCGGCCGACTCGCCCGAGCGCCCAGAGCGGACCCGCCGATTCCAGCTCGTCAACGATGCCTACTACACGCTGTCGGACCCGACGCGGCGGCGCGACTACGACGCTCAGAGGAAGCTGTTCAGCGGCTTCCGGGGCGCCGAGCCCGCCGACCCCTTTGCGGACCCCAACGACACGACCACCGGCGGCACGGGCAACGATGGCCAACAGCAAGGGCAGCAGCAACCCAACGGCTTCAGCTGGGCCTGGGACTACTTCACGGGCGGGCAGCAGCAGCAGGACGGCGGGCAGGCGCGGCAGCAGGCCGAGGACGCGCAGTTCGGCGACGTGTTCGAGGAGATGCTGCGCGAGGAGGGCATGGCGCAGCCAGGGACCAACCAGCCCACGAGCAAGTTATGGGGCATGGTCGGCGGCATGAGCGGCGGCGCGCTGGGGTTCATCGTCGCCAACGTCCCTGGCATGCTGGCGGGCGCCGTCGCGGGCAACAGGCTCGGCGCTGTCCGCGACGCGAGGGGGAAGAGCGTGTACGCCGTCTTTCAGGTGAGTTTAGATGTGAATATTGGTGGCGGCGGCGGCGAAAGTAGCAGGACTGGCGCCGGTGGCTGGGACGGAGGTGACGGCGGTGATGGTTTTGGGGCGCCCCCACCGCGATCACGGCCACGACCTCGGCGGAGGCAGCGGCCACAGTCGGAAAGGACTCGTGACCGCGGTGGCGGTGGTGGGTAGCAATCTGGGCGCCCCGGGGATTGCCCCATCCGGAAACCTTTTATCTCTCTTGCAAAGAGGGTTCGTCAACCTCACACGGGGCTGGTTGTGAGCTCCCTCGGATGCCGTTTGCTAACTTTGTCTTCCAGGAACTCCCCCAAGATGACCGCGCCAGGCTTCTCAGCCAGCTTGCTGTCAGGGTTTTCAGCCATGTCGTCGGAGTGTGAGGTAGCCAGGAAAACGACGGTCGTAAAGCCAGGGATGGATATGGGTTATTTCGGACTGGTGGGAGTTCCGGTTTTGCGTCTCGGGGTTTGGGCTTCCTGGGGAATTCTTTTGCGTTTGCCGAGTTTTTACTTCCAAAGGCGGGAATAATATGTTATGCTTGTAGATCAAGTTGGGTTAGTTTCTCGTGGTATCGACAGCCTTATTTAGGTGCTGGCTCCGTCCTGCTGAACCACCAACCATCAGGCATGCACGCTTCAATCAAACTGTGGCAGCACCTACTACAGGTCCTCAAGCCACACGGCCCTCTGCAATTGTTCAGAACCCAAAGCAACCAGCATTAGATTCACACCTTGAAAAGGACATTTTTTACCCGGCGGCTTCAGGCCCGTGAATATCAGCCGTCAATTCCCTAGCGTGCTCTACGCAGCTATTCCCGGGTAAGTCGCGAAGAGAAGATGGATTCTCCGAAAACCTGGACAAACACTATCCCACACGTGACATGATGTAGCTCTGGTGACTAAACGCTGCAGGGATCCAAATACAACGCGGGGCACGGAAGGCTGGCGCTTTCGAGTCGTCCTCATCCACCTTCATTGGCAGGCAGCCTTTCGGTAACCAGACGGAGAACAGGCTCCGTGTTTGCAACGCCGCCAGCTTGATACCCCAGATGGCTTCGCTGCCTGTGATAGTTGAGATCACGTCGCTGGCGCAGCTGCGTGGTCTCATCCAAGAGCACAAGGGCCTCCTGCTCGCGGTTTGTAAGTCACTCCCGAAAGCTGGAAAGATCCCCACCCTTTTGGCAGCGCCTCTCTTTCCAGCCCCCGGAGGCTAAGCCCGGCCTGCCCTGCTCCGACAATACCGTGCCGCTGGCAGAAAAGAGAAAAAAGGCCCGACGGTTTGGTTTGCCTTGCTAAAAACCCGCCACTCTCGTTTCACACAGTCACCAACACGCAGTCGGCAGCTCGGTCCGATGCCCTCCTCAGCCAGTTCCAGGCGCTCGCGGGCAACCAGAGCCAGCTCCGCGCCGCCAAGGTCGACGTGAACAAGTACCCGGACATCGCGGCCGCCTACCAGATTGAGGACCCGCCCAAGGTCGTCGCCTTCAGCAACGGCAAGGCCCTGCAGACCAGCAAGAACGCCGACCTCTCCTCCCTCAGGGACCTGCTCAAGCTGCGGGGCGCCCTGGGCGACGCCGGCAACGGCGGCGCTGGCGGCGGCGGCGGCGGCGAGTCGAGCGGCAGCGCCGCGGCGCGGAATTGGCTGGGCGCGGCGCTCCCGCGCAGCTACAAGGATGTCTCGGACCAGATCGAGCTCAAGCGCGTCGAGCTGCTGAACGTCGACTCGGAGAAGGGCAGCGTCAGGGTGCTCTTCTCGCAGGAGAAGCCCAGCGCGCTGTCTACGGGCAAGGGCAAGGACACGGCCGAGGCGGACTGGGTGGAGAGCGACACGGACGAGCAGCTACTGCTGTTCATGCCTTTCCAGTCCATGCTCAAGCTGCACACACTTCAGGTATGTTGGTCTATATTATGACAATGCCGTGCTTGTTCTTCCGCAAGCGCTCACACATGCGATATCTCCATCCCAGATCACCTCCCTCCCTCCCACCGGCGACGACGTCGACGAGGACGAGGTCCCGATGCGGCCCAAGACGATCAAGCTCTACTCGAACCGGCCGCACAACCTGGACTTTGACCAGGCCGAGAGCACAGACCCCACGCAGGAGATCGAGATATCCGACTCGGACTGGAACGCCGAGGGCACGGCCAACATCCCGCTCCGCTTCGTCAAGTTCCAGAACATCAACAGCCTCGTCATCTTCGTCGAGTCCGGCGACGGGAGCTCGGAGAAGGTGCGCCTCGACAGGCTGAGGTTGATAGGCGACGCTGGCGAGAAGCGCGAGATGGGCAAGTTGGAGAAAATTGGAGACGAGCCGGGCGAGTGAGGCAACACAAAGACGCCATTGGAAAGATGGGGGAGCGCACCGCATTACTACGCCGTTGGTTTACATATGCGAAGTGACGTGTTGGAGATGGGATACATAGCCTAGACCGAGAGAGGTTGGGGAAAGGAGACGAGTGCGATGCGGCATTTTGGCAGGTCGGGGCAGGCAGGTCAGTCAGCCAGGCTGAGGCTTGACAGCTCAGCTGGCTAATCCGACAGAAGCCCAGGGCAGCTCTCGCGAATCGGAACGGAGGGCTGCCATGCACCTCGTCTATAAAGTGTGGGAGGGGCGCTTTTGGAGTTGGCAGGTGTGAGCTTTTTTTTCTTTCTTTTTTTTATAATTAGCACACCGCACAACCTCATTACTGGTTAGATCCGGGGGTTTGATAGATTAAAAAGGACATCCCACGGCGAAGAGTTGGCCTAGCTATTGCCCGCCTCCCCTTCTCGGCTCCCCGCCGCTTTTCTGCGTGCCAGCATGTGGTAGCCATAGGGCATTTCATCAGCCTCCGACGGTGATCTCTGCCCTGTGATTGTCGGGAAATCTTTTCCACCACCTTTCACGGCAGCGCATTCCGCAGGCGAGACCGGCACGAGAGAACATCAGGGTCCAGCGAGATAGATTGGGATCCATGTTTTTTCACGGCGCGAGACTGGGCCCCGAGAGGGCTCTCGTTCCCGTAGGCCTAAGGGCATAGGGCAAAAAAGAAGTGGCCAAGAGGCAATTTATCTGTCCAGCCTCCGACACGCCCGTCCTACCTGCACGAAAAATTCGCTGGCTGAGGACGGGAAGTGCTGGTGGGAAGGCCGGCCTGCAATTATGATCAATCTTGGGCTCAACTGACGCACGATTTTGACAATCCATGGGTTTTGAGGATTCGAGCAACACGGAGAAATATCGTTGAGCCTGCCGCACGAAGAAAAGAAAAAAAGAGAAGGAAGAAAAGATCAAGAACGGAGCTCACGAGGTGAAGATTTTTAAAGGCGGACCGCGAAACTCAATTGTGGATCCCAGCGCGTTACCAGGCGTTCGCTGCGTGGGTGGGGGCTCCACCTTGCCCGTCCCAACTTGACCCCTGTCGAAAACCAAAAGTGTCGTGCCTGCCAGTCAGCCACATCATGGAAAAACGCCACGCGTGGGCGACGCAATGGAAGGTCTTTTTTGCATGGCTAGAACACACGTGACAAGAGGCCTGGCTCTAAAGGCTCGACCCATTTTCCCTCTCTAGGCAATTGAACGGAGACTAGACGGCTGTGAGGGGGCGTGTACGGAAACGGGATGGAGAAAAAAAGAGACCACGTCGGAAGCTGACGAGAACAAGCTGCTGAGTGACGAACCTCGACGTCCACGCAAGCGGGCACGGAGCGCCATTGATCTGGATTGCGAGCTGCGCTCTTTTTGTTGTGGGGTGTCACGTCCATTTTAGATTAACAGGCGCACTTTACGCTGTGCATGGAGACAGGGAGACAGGTAATCTGCGCAGCCCATTCGACAGGATGCGGTTTTCTTTTTCGTCACCCAAGCATGATGATGTGGCGGCTGCCCTGGACTCTGTCTGGACCCGGGCTCGACTGGACTTTCAGTTCGAGAGAAAGCCGGAACGAGTGGAGGCTGGTTGCCTGGCTGGCGTTTCCATGCCCGTTTCGTTCTGGCTGCCGTCTAGGTTCGGGATTGATATTATCGCCCTTCAGAGCAGAGCAGTCCGATCCGAATCGTCGAACGTCAAGACCCCAGGCACCCGGCCCAGCCCAGCATGGAGGTCATCGACTCAGTCGGCCAAGCTTCTCTTGCAGTCGTCCCAACCCTCGCTCTCGCTCCTCTCTCTACCTCCTCGTCCAATGCAAGCCGGGCTCACCCTCCCAGTCAGTCAGTCGGTCGGTCGGTTAGTCTTCTTCCCCCTTTCTTTCATGCGGCACGGGAACCGAGGTATTGGTGAGACTGGCTGGCATTGGGCCACGGTAGTGGTTGTATCATGCCGTGCCCGTCTCGCTTGCCTGTCCAGCCCTGCCGCAAAACAAGAATCCCT
>JNVV01000005.1:1081380-1149512 GCA_000733355.1 Falciphora oryzae
CGCCTCCCTTTTTTAATATCGACTTCGAGGCATCAACCCTGCCCGTCCGCACCTGCCCGTCCGCCCGGTATGCATGGACTCGTTGGGCGTGTGTTTGCCACGCTCTCACCGCTCGCCCCGGGATGACATTGGACGCGTTGGCGCCACGGTATACGGCAAACGGTGAGAACGGGGAGGTACGTATCCAAGGTAGGCACATAGCAGGCCGTCCGTCGCTCGCGGACCCTCGAGCGGGCCGTCTCAACTCTCCAGCAAAGAGTCCGCCCGCTCCCTCCACCACCCCCGAGTGGCGCCGAACGGGCGAGCCCTCTCCTTTCCAGAGTCCTCTTTCCGTCAAAGCCCGCCCGTCCCCGTCCCATCATCTCCGGTCGACCACCACGCCCCCCTCCTGTACGTACATACAGGATCCCGGCCGTGCGAGCGCCACGCATTCAAACTGCAAATCTGTTTCGATTGATGGACCCCGGAATCGGGAATCGTGGGCCTGGGCGCATCGCTTCCTTTCCTCCTGAGGTGATGAATCGGGACAGCGCGGGTAATAGAAGGGCCGCCCTATATGCCAAATATAGCACCACGGGGCCCTTGTTTCTGGGCGTACATGCTCGGTACATATGTACACCATTGTATTCCGTACATGCAACACATACATGCCCGGTCCTCGGTGCTGCGCTGCTGGGAGTTTGGTCCAGTCCAGCGCTACGACGTTACACCCCACACCACCACCCACCCGTCACGCGAGGCGCACGCTGCACCCCTCCTTCTTTTTTTTTTTTTCCCTTCGTTTTCCATTAGGTGGCGCGCCCGCCTGCCTTGTCCTGCTGCCCGCGCCGTCGACCAGCCCGGCGGACTGCTAGCCTGGCACGCTAGCCTTTCCCCCACCTTTGTGGCCGCCGAACCGAAACGACCAACGCCGTTCGTGACCACACCTCCGAGCGTTTTGTGCGTCGCGCGTGTAATGTGGGATGTGAGATAATGTCCGTTTGGGTGTGTGTGGACTTACTGGTGGTTTGGTATGGTTGCCCACCCGGGCATGTAGCGTGTACTTTGTCCTGTGTTTTTCGGTATGTGTGTGGTGAGCAAAGCACCCAACCCAAAGCGTTGCCAAGCAGGCCGCTTACCTAGCTGCCTCTTCGAGAAACTCGTTCGAGCTTGATCTAGGTTCCCTAGCTTATGCGGCGGGGTGAGCTTTGTCTTTGCCTATTACGACTCCCGCCACCGGGGACCCTTTCTGGCTCTGGGCCCTTTTTTATCTTTTTCTTCTTTCTTTCGTCCTTGACGACGACATGTATGCATAGCGTCGCGCGCCGGTCGCGATTTCGGGTAGGTGGGTGTGTGGGGGAGGAAAGTCGCACAAGAAAGGGAAGCCAGACCAAAAAGTTGTGATCCGTCTCGTGGTCCAGCCGCTCTGACCACTTCCGCGCCCATGCCATGCAGTCGCAGTCGATGCCGCGTCTGATGCCATTGTTTCCACTTGTGGAAGGTTTTCGATCTGTGAGTCCTTTTTTTTTTTTTTTTTTTTTTTTTTCGAAACGACTCAGCGTGTGCCATGCGCTCGCGGGCGCGCGGACGTGGTGATGGCGTTTACGCACCCCCTTCTTGTTTTTTTGTTTTTTTTCTTTTGATCGCCTTTTTTCCCCCTTTGTGTGTGAGTTCGTTTCTTCAAGTGTTTCCTGCCATTAGCTGTTCCACCACGCACGCCCCCTGGCCTGGGTCGTCTAACTGCCTCTGCCATCTCTCCTCCTTCCCCTCCCCTTCCACCCCCAAACTCGTTTCCGAAGGCCCAGCTCGAGCCCTGAACCAAACTCTGGTTCGCTCGCTCCTGGGCCTTGTCAGGGGAGGAGGGGGTGAGACGTCAAGTGACTTGGGCCGGGCATCCTCTCTCGAAAGCAAAAAGCGCGCCCAAGCTCTCCTCTCTCGCAAGCCTAGCGATAAACCTAACCAAGTAGGTTAGATCGCATTGCTCTGCTCGACGAGAGGTCAAATCTTCATTAATTACTGCCCCTCCCCTGATCCTCGCTCCCCCGGACTCCTCTACGGTTTCCCCATTCCTCGTCCTCGCCCTCCTCCTCGCCACCTTGCTCGAATCAGACCCCCCCTCAATCCCGAGAGAGGATCTTGGCTGCACTTGATTGATTGCGTTGCCGCGTGACTCGTCTCTTCTTCTTGATCGCCGCTCCGTATTCTCAAGTCGTCTTCTTCTCTTTTGGGCCGAGTGCACGGCGTTACGTACTTGCCCCGGGTGGATATAAGTCGATATAGCCCTGCGGCTCCCCGGTGCGGTTCGGCTCCTCTCTCCGCCCCATTTCTTTTATGGTGGCTGTTTTACCTCTGCCTGCCTCTCCTCTCTATCGGAGACGATATTTCCTCCAAATTCGCCAGAGGACGCTCGCGAGTCCGTCATATAAAGCCATAATCAAGCGACTTATATATCAACGCCCCTCTTTTGGTATTTTCCTGGAAACGGGAAACCCAGCCTCTTATCACCACTCTTATAAGTCCCCGCGGGGCCGACCCCGACACCCACCGACCCCAATACCTTTTTATTATTGTTATTAACGCATTTATCCCGCCGCCGCCTCTCACTTCTCACCACAGCCGTGTATTGGACTGCTTTCTCCGTGTCTTGTCCGTCCAAGGAGAAACAACCAGTGACGTGTCTACCCTGCCACACAAGAGAAGGCTGGAAGAGGCTGGGCCGGGTGTTCTGGAGAAATCCAATCTCCAGACAAGACGTCAGCCCTGGAGGAACAGCGGTTTTTGCGGTGGCGAGTGCAAGGTGGGAGTTTGGGCACCTCTCGGAGGCCGAAATCAAGCTGGAGAGCCGGGCTCGACCGACTCGTTATATCTCTGGAGGAGGTGCGACGAGGCCCATGAGTCTACACTATGACCCCTCGCGACACCACACCACGGCCGCCGCCCCGCACCACACGTCGTCGTCGACCATGCCGGCCAGCTTCCGCAGCTTCCAGGCGCTGCCGCCCGAGATCCGGACCATGATCTGGGAGTACTCGCTCCCTGACGGGCGCGTGTACGAGGTTCTGGACGCGCCCAACGCCAAGGCGCGCACGCCGCCGCAGCAGGGGCTCATGTTCGCCAACGTGCACCCGGAGCCGCCTCCGGCGCTGGCGGCCGTCTGCCGCGAGTCGCGCTGCTTTGTGCTGCACCACTACCGGCCCCTGGCGTTGGGCAAGACAACAAAGTATGTCGACCTGTCGCGCGACATCCTGCTGCTCGAGCCCTACCTGCTCGTCAAGCGCCTGCACCGCACGCTGCACTTCATGAGCCAGATCCCGCTCATCCGCGACGGCGTCAGCCGCCTGGCCATGGGCACGTCGTACGGCATCTACACGGGCATCTGCCACCCCGTCCTGAGCTGGAAGGTGTCCAAGAGCAACATGGGCAAGCTCGTCTCGCGCCTGGCCGAGTTCCCCAAGCTCAAGACGCTCGTCTTTGTCGTGCACCAGGAGTTCCAGTTCGAGTTTGACTTTCGCCACCCCGAGCACCCCAGCAATAACCACCACAGCCATAACCACCATCTGGGCCATCATCACCATCACCACCATCACCACGGTCTTCACCAACACCAACCCCTGACAGCGCCACCACCGCCTCCTGCCATGCCGCAACCGACGGCAACAGCATCCCTGCCGCCACCGCCACCACCTCCCCCTCCACCGATGATGGCGCCAATCTACGACGGTCCCACGGCCACGATGCCGGCGCCGTCGCGGCCGCAGGTGGTGCACCAGGCGTACCGGTTCAAGTTCGACATCGAGGCCAACATCAACCACCGCCCGCACCGCCCGCACCTCAACGAGTTGCTCTACTACCCGCTCGAGATCGACGAGGACAAGGAAGACTGGGACGTGTCGGCGGCGGGCGGCATCGCGGGCGGCGTCATGGGGTCCGGGGCCGACGCCGCCGAGGACCAGTCGGCCTGGTGCGACCCCTGGCCGACCAACGACGACTACCGCCGGTTCCGCCGCCGGTTCCAGCGCGCCGTCAACATGAGCCTCGAGATGGGCCTGGTCGAGGGCAAGAGGCCCGAATCCCTGCCGTCGCTGCAGGGGGCGAGCCTGCTGTGGAGGTATACGCGAGGCCGGTATTCGTGACAGGAGAGACGGAAGAGACGGACGGACGGACAGACGGACAGACACCCTGGCCGAGTTTGGAAGCGGCTAGACTTACACCCACCACTACCACCACCACCACACACACCCTTGCTCATGCATACATCGCTTCGCTCCGCGGCATTTTTTTGTCCCCCTTTCCTTTTTTTGCAGTCCTATTCTATTTTAATCGCCATCGTCGCGGGAAGCTGGGATTATGGCCCGGTTTCGCAAAAGTTCGGCAGGAACCCGGCTCGTCGGCACATTGCCCGAACCGGGTATAGGGGAAAAGTCTCGCAACGACGCTTGCCTGGCTTTACTTCGGTGTGACTACACATTGAACAATTCTTTTTTCTTCTTGGTTATTATTATTGTTTTATATTATGATGTCTATATCCTTTCTCTTTCAAGAGACACCATCACGGAGGAAATATTGGCTTCTCGTTGGTTCACGCAAGTACATACAAGCAAGATTTAAAGCAGACAGAACAGAACCCGGAGTTCCTATTCAGAATGCAATGATACCGGCTAAATGCCTTGAGAAACGGCCCGCTCCTTCCCTGGCTGTTTCCTGTGCACCTTGGCCAACTCGGTCAACGACGCAAAACTAGCGAGCCTCTTGTCGATCAGATCACCTGGAAACATGCGACTGTGATGTAGCACGATTGTCCGGGCCGAAAAAGCTACCAAGGTATTTGGGACCTTTTTCTCCGTCCTTTTCTCACATGGGCCTCGGCACGCAGAACGAGCGGAGAATCTTTGGTATAACAATGGCTCTCCAACTGCTCGGGCCGTTTATCGACCGGAAAGTTCACCTAGTGCTAGGCCGTGCGCCCTGGTAGTGCTGCTCCTCCTCACCAACGGCTTACCAGCTTCCACGACCTTCCCGCGCCTCGGAACCGGACGTGGGGTATCAGAGGGGCTCTAGTCTAGTCTAGTCTAGTCTCCAACCCACGCTTTTGCGCACGGGAGCTGGGCAGAGGTGGGATCGCAGACATCATTCGCCAGAACGACGCGGTCTACAGTTTCGCCTTGATGGGACAGCCCAAGGAGCCCAGAACCAAAAACTATATCGTCTCTCAGGTTCCCCGACGCGCGGTCTAGCGCCGGACCAAAATGAAAAACATGGCAAAATATCTGTGACATCCCAGCAGGTCCGGTCATGAGATGCACCTATCCGTCAAGCGCACCAAAAAAAAAAAAGCTGGGCAGTGGTTTTTCCAGGGGCACCGGGACCGGCTAAATGCGCCGTGGTGTCGCTCGCACCCCCTCGCGTTGTTTCGGCCGAGCCGCATCTTCCATCGAAGAACAAACCGACTTGACAGCAAATATGATCGTCAATGCCTTTCCATGCTCCAGGCAAACAGACCCGACGGTTGAATCCTTGGGGCATGTGTGGTTCCTTGTTGGATCTGCGAGCGAGGCGAGACGGGTTGCCCAAACATCGTGGTCGATACACTCACCCCTCCCCCTTCCCCAACGCCGACCCCGGCCTCCCTCCTGGAGCTACTCATTGAGGTTTATGTATGTGTCGGGCCTCATACTTAAACCTCAATGAGTTTACCTGGGCAAACCCAAGACCCAAGGTACGAGTCCAGAGTGCACGTCTTTGTCGATTGCGCGGTGCGGACGCGACGCCCTCCCACACGCCACCCTGCCAGAGGCCGGAAAGGCGAAAAGCATATCAAATGAAGGGTACTCCGTCGACGAGGGGCGGGGGGTCCATCCATCGTCCATCTGCTTGTCTTGATTCGCTTCTAGACTTTTGGCGACATATTCCAACGTCTCATCTTTTTTTCCCCCCTTCCTGCGCTTCAGACGAAAAAAAAGGTTTCCCCATCATGGATCCCCCTTGGTGTTTGTTTCCTTTGTCAAATGTTTTTTACTTTGCCGAATTTCAAGCTTCTCGGTAGGACCGGCAGTCGGCAGGGTCAAGCGGGAGACGTTCTGCACCAATCGCAATCACATAATGCTGACCAAGAAGGTCTTGACCGCCCTGTCTCCGCCATCCAAAGCTCTGTTTCCGCTCGTTGACGTTGTGGTCACTGGAAAGCTTCCGGCTCCCAAGCTTATTTGATTGAAGTCTATCTGATCCGAAAGGGAAAACCCTTGGCGAGGGGCCTGTTCGCAAGGCACCAGGGCCAAGGCAGAATGGGGGTGTGTGGTGAGGGTGGTGGTGGTAGTGGTGGGTTGACCGCTGGGCAGGATCAGCGTAGAAACAAAACAAAACAAAAAAAAAAAAAAAAAAAAAACCGAGGATGGCAACGAGACCTGACCGGGGACGTTCATGCCTCGTCCCGTGCCATCGTGGGCCGGGTTGGGTTGAGTTTTTAGGTCAATGCAAAGCAGAAAAGAAAAGAAAAAAAAAACAGAGGGAGGAAATCCGAGAGACTCGAGATGAAACAGCGACAGCCAGGAAGCGGCTGCGCGGCCCCCTTCGGTGCTACTAACAGACTTGTATACTCTGTATAGTGCGTTACGGCTGGATGCCACGATTTGCCCGTTTTAGGGTCGCCCTGCCCGCATCTATTCGGCAATGCATTTGTTTCTTGGTTTTGTTTCCTCTGGCGGGACGCAAAAAAAAAAAAAAAAAGTTAGGACGGTGGCTGTTGCGGCTCGGCGGTGAACTCGGAAAACATCCCAACCCCAGCCCAGGGGGCAGCCGTCGACGACGTGTCCCGTATTAATGTATTATGGTTCCGAGGGGGCACATCAGAGGTCGAAAATCCGACTGACGCTTTGGGGGTTGGGAGTCGCGCAACCCTCGATCGAGGCACAGGGCTCCGGACAGTCAATATGGGGTCCAAATTGCGAACGCCGAGCCTCCTGTGAGACTGCGCATCACACACCACCACCACTCCGGCTGGCTCGCCGGCCTCTCGAGGCCATGTGGAAAATGCGTGTTCGGTCAAGATGGCGGAAGACAGGGCCGAGTGGCTCTCCCCTGGCTCAAGTCGAACGACTGGGGAATACCCCGGGCAAGCCGGAGCAAAGCAAGGCCACCCACCGGCCCGTCCCTGGGGGCTTGTTTCTTTCAGTTAAGGCTTACATACGGTTTCTCACATGGAAATGCATCTCAAGCCCCATTCGATTGACCACGTCAGGGACTTTGCAGGACAAGGCCAGCGGTGGAACTTTGGCCCGTGTACCTTGAGAAGGAGAAAAGAAAAAAAAAATCCGATAACACAAGAGGTCCGACGAGAGGCCGAACAAGATACCACGGAGCAACAATCAAAATCTCACACGCACGGGGCAGTGGTCGATCTGCCGTGTCCTCCGCCAAGACAAAATACGCCCAACCCCCTCAAAAGCCCGGGAGCAGCGAAGCGACGAGTTAACAAGCAGCAGTGAACTCAGACAAAGGCGTCCCTCCAATTCGACCGTAGCGGCGGGGGTCATGGACCGCAGCAGCGACCGCCGAAATGCCAGCGAGACAACCGCGCTCTTGGGTGCAGCGCAGGTCGTGCCGACCGCCGAGGCCGTAGAGGTCTTGGCCGCCGACGACGCCACCCGGCCGCCATCGGTTGCCAAGAAGGGCTACGGCACAAATGGCGGCCGCAACAGCAGCACCAGCAGCAACGGCGGCGGGCCGTCCTCTTCCTCCGCCTCCTCGGTGGCCTCCGGGTCCGTCGACGACGAAGAGACCGCCACAGCCACCACCACCACCGCTGGCTCCGACGACCGCATCCCCAAGGCGCAGGTCTTCTGGCTGTGCCTGGCGCGCCTCGTCGAGCCCGTCGCCTTCTTCTCCATCTTCCCCTACATCAGCGAGATGGTCAAGTGCAACGGCGCCCTGGCCGACGCCGACGTCGGCTTCTACAGCGGCCTGATCGAGTCGCTCTTCAGCCTGACCCAGGCCGCCGTCATGATCCACTGGGGCCGCCTTGCCGACCGCGCCGGCCGCAAGCCCGTGCTCGTCGCCTCGCTCGCCGGCGTCGCCGTCGCCACGGCCTGCTTCGGCCTGACCAAGTCCCTCCCGCAGATGGTCGCCGCCCGCTGCTTCGCGGGCGTCTTTGCGGGCTCCGTCGTCACCATCCGCGCCATGCTGGCCGAGAACAGCACGCCCGCCACACAGGCCCGCGTCTTCAGCTGGTTCGCGTTTGCAGGCAACCTCGGCATCTTCCTAGGCCCCTTGGTGGGCGGCGCCCTCGTCGACCCGGCTCGCCAGTACGGCGGCGTCTTTGAGCGCGTCGCCTTCTTGCGGGAGTACCCCTACGCGCTGCCCAGCTTCGCCGTCGGCATGCTGTCTGCAGTCTCATGCATTACGACTGCGCTCTTCGTCAAGGAGACCCTCCCTTCCGACGAGGATGCTCTTGTCAGCAACGACGACAACGCCTCCGAGGGCGAGAGGAGGAAAAAGGCCCTCGCGGCGGCAGAAAAGGCGCGCCAGGAGTCCATCTCGCAGCTGCTCCGCGAGCCCGGCGTCCCCGCCGTGTTGCTCAACTTCGCGTGGCTATACTTCGTCGCGTCCGGCTACACCGTCATCATCCCGCTGTGGTGGTTCACGCCGGTATCACTCGGCGGCTTCGGCTTCACGCCGCTGCAGATCTCCGTCATGATCGCCTTCAGCGGCATCGTGCAGGCCATCTGGCTCATCGTGGTTTTCCCGCCACTGCAGCGCCGCCGCGGCACCAACGGCGTCATGCGCATCTGCGCGACCGCCTACCCCTTCTTCTTCATGGTCGCGCCCGTGGCCAACATGCTGCTGCGGCAGGACGCGGAGCCCGCCTTTTGGGCCTTCTTCCCGCCGTCGCTGGCGCTGAGCAGCGGCGTCGCCATGGCCTTCACGGCGTCGCAGCTTGCCATCAACGAGGTCAGCCCGTCGCCGCGCGTGCTGGGCACGCTGACGGCCTTCTCGCTCATGATGACGAGCGTCACGCGCGCTATCTGCCCGGCCCTCTTCACGACCCTGTTTGCCATCGGCGCCAAGACGCAGCTGCTGGGCGGGTATGCCATCTGGGCCTTTATGGTCGTGCTGGCAGCTGGCTTCACTGCCGTGACTAGACTCCTGCCCGACTACGAGGAGCTCAAGCGCCAGAGGCTGGAGAGGGAGCGGGCTAGGGCTGAGGCGGGAGAGGAGGATGTCGATGATGCGACCGTAGTAAGCGGGCTCTTAAGAGTCGGGGAGCACCTGATGGGTGGCAGACTTGACGACTGATCACTGCCCTGTCTGCATTATGCTTCTCTTTAGAATATTCTCCGGGTACATCTACACGTGCTGCATACGTTTATACCCAAGATAGACCTCATCTCGCTGTTGGATGTCTAGACGTATTAGATAGACCACACAGTACCAATGCTTTGATGCGTTTGTAGTACGAGCGAGTTGCATGGAGGAAAACCCAACAACACTACCAGCATGGAGAACAAGATGAAAAAGTTGGTTGTTTGTTAAAGTATTTGCGAGAAAGAAAAGCGGTCACAAAAGAGAGAGAGAGAAAACCCTTGCCGATTATCTCGTATGACTCCGCCGATGCGAACGCCTCCGGATGAAATGAAGCAAGGTGCCGGACTCCTTGATGATGCAGACAGTAAGCCCCAAACTCCCCAGGAATGCAGCCGACCCAAAATATCCCCAAACTCCTGATGATGCGCGCTAGATCCTAAGGATCTTCCCAGAAAAACAACCCAAAAACGCCATTTTTTATCCGATCCCCCCGGGTGGGAGCATTTTTTTTATACAGTTGTTCTCAACAATCCTCTTGAGAGGACCCCCTAGTACTGAAAGTCCAGAGACTGGCGCATCCGGCTGGAGCGCGTGGGCAGGAAGAAGTTCTCGTTGGACGCCGACCTCGACCGGCCGAGGACGAAGGGCTGCTGCTGGGGCCAGGTCTCGGTGACGGGGCCGGGCCGCGAGAACTGCAGCTCCCGGATGCGCTGCAGCTGGGGCTTGGGCGACGAGGGCGGGGACGAGAGGGGCGTGCGGGGGCTGGAAGCGCCCGAGGTGGTCATGTTGGCGCTGTAGTAGACGGAGCCGGACATTTTTGCGGGTGGGTGGTTGGGAGTGTTGAGATGGAAGAAAGAACAAGGTCGAGAACGAGGCGAGATTGATGTAAGATGTGGTTGTGTGAGTGATGAAATCCGGGCGCAATTAAGGGCTCGGGTTGGTCGATGGCTGTCCTCGGCGGCTAAGGCTCTGCGGCTCGGGATGGACCGACTTCCAAGGTGGGTTGAAGGAGCAAGGGATGGGGATGATAAGACAGCTAAGAGATGCAGATATGCGTGGAAGCAACTGTGTGAGAAGATTGCTTTGCAGTGTTGGCTGTGTGTATCAAGGCCCTGTGAGCTCTGGGGATGAGGAGGAGGTTGGGAACGGCTGGCAAAGACGATTTGGCCAGTTGTTTATATAAAACCGTCAGGACGGGGTCAGGCTTCATCACTAACGCCTTCCAATACTTTGCAGCGTGCGAGCGGCACAGGCGTCCGAGGGACCACGCCGGCCGGCCGACTTACTGGGCCAAGAGGCTTGTTGATCACGGCCTGGCCTGCCTGGAGATTGATAGTTCCACCAAGGTCGGCGAAGCAATCACCAACGAGGAAACCCCCGCAGCCCATGTTGGAATCCTACTGGACTGGACAGGGAAGTTTTGTTTTCCCCGCCGAACGCGCCCAACATCGACCCAGAGTGCGGGCAAACGAGATTGCTCTGTGCACCCTGTCGTGCTTGCGTTTGCTGTTGTTACTTCTAAAGTTAGCAGCCCGTCTTAGTGCGAGCAGCAGCGCGTGGGCAGAGGTGGGCCGTTCGGCTTACTACACACCCAGGCTGGGTGCCGTGGCCGTGGCAGTGCGCCCCCGGAGCTATTGGGAGGCTTGGAGGCTGCGCACGCCGCCGCTAGAAGCCAGGCCGCCAGTATTTTGGCTGAGGGAAGGCTTTTGCAGCGCAAGAAGATCTGACTGACCCTATCATCTCGCGCGTCCTGATTCGCTCTCGCGGGCTCGGTAACTGGCCCTCCTCCCCTGTCCACTCAGCGTCAGACTGAATCTGGATAATCTTATGTCCGATGTGTGTGATGTGTACTATCTCTTTCACCGGGTCCTCCTCCCCCCCATTACATGCATGATTTTGTGCACGACATAACATCACCCAGCAGCAGCAACCGTCCCTGCTTTGCTACGCGCTTCCAGTGTTCTAGACAGGACCGGCGCGGCGCGCGCCCAGATTGGGGCGAGGGCACGCGCTGAGGCTTCCGCGACGTTACCCGACGTCTCAGGGCCCACCGCTGCTTTCCCGAATCGGGCGTGGGTGTCCACCTCTAGGCCGCCCCTAGGTGCTTCTGGGAGTGGGCACAGCTTCGCTTTTTTTCTTTTTTCGGCAACCTTTCAGGGTCCTCTGTGCTGTGCAGCGAGTCGGCCGCAACGGAGCGCAGCATCTCACCCAGCCTGGAGCGTTGTCAGAGCACTTGCCCCTGTGTCTTAGGTGGTCTTGAGTGAGCCGTGCCCTTTTGCGGGGTGTTGATGAGGCTTGAGGATGAAAAGCACAATGGCGCCTTTTTTTTTTTTTTTTTTTTTTTTTTTTTCTGAAGCGCCTATCACAAGAATCTCATAGAAGAATATCAGAAAAGCACCGAGAAATAAAAGGACAAGATAATTTCACATAATCCTCCCTATTTACATCAAACGGCAAGCGTGCGTGCAGCCGGGCGTGACTTGACTTGCCGGTATTTCTGAAGCCCCGCGCGGTTTATCGGGCTATTATTATAAGCGTGCCTGAGCCCGGCCCGGCGAACTGACAGCTGGCCTCAGAAATCGGAAACGACTGGAACCCCAGCCGTGCACCACCAAGAAATATTTCTTACCCTGGAACGGGGGCAACCTGCCACAACGTCTGGTTAAAACCCCGACTCTCCCGCGACCTGAACATTGGACACAAGTGCAAGTCTCTTTTCCATACCTGGTGCACCAACGTACAGACACCAAACACTGCGGGAAATGCAACAGCGGCCATGAAGATCTCGACATTGTCGCTTGGCCTGCTGGCCCTCCTGACGCCCTTTGCGGCGGCCTGGGACAAGGAGGGTAAGTCGTTTGCACTCCCCTCCAGAAACACTCTTGCAGTCTCATCGCTCTTTGCAAACATGTTTGCGAATAGTGGCACACGTTTGGCCGATGGTTAGAGGTTGCTAACGCTGTGGTGTCGTCCAACAAAGACCGCGAAATCTTCCGCGTCCGCGACGAGCTCATCGCCGGCGAGGGCCAAGATGTGACCTTCTACGACTTCCTGGGCATCAAGCCCGCGGCCTCGATCGACGACATCAGCAAGGCCTACCGCCAAAAGTCGCGCCAGCTGCACCCGGACAAGGTCAAGCAGCAGCTGACGGCCGAGCGGGCGCGCGCCGCAAAGGCCAAGGACAAGAACAAGAAGAAGAAGCCGCCGACGCAGGCCGAGGTCAAGGCGGCCATCAAGAAGGCCTCGGACCGCCAGGCCCGCCTGTCCATCGTGGCCAACATCCTGCGCGGGCCCAGCCGCGACCGCTACGACCACTTCCTCGCCAACGGCTTCCCCTCGTGGAAGGGCGCCGACTACTACTACAGCCGCTACCGGCCCGGGCTGGGAACCGCCATGTTCGGCGTCTTCCTCATGGGCGGCGGCCTGGTCCACTACCTGATCCTGTACATGAACTGGAAGCGCCAGCAGGAATTCGTCGGCCGCTACATCAAGTTTGCCCGCCAGACCGCCTGGGGCGACAGCCTCAACATCCCCGGCGTCGAGGCCGGCTCCGGCTCGCGCACGCCGCCCCCGGCCGCCCCCGCCGCCGACTCGGACGAGCAGCAGGCCGCCATGCCCATGAACCGCAAGCAGCGCCGCTTCCAGGAGCGCGAGTCGCGCCGCGAGGCCTCCAAGGGCTCCGCCGTGGGCGGCCGCCGCCGCAAGGCCTTCGCCTCCAGCGGGAGCGCCACCCCGACGCCGCAGTCGTCGGGCCCGACGGGAGCTAAGAAGCGCGTCGTGGCCGAGAACGGCAAGGTGCTCGTTGTCGACTCGCTCGGCGATGTCTACCTCGAGGAGGAGGACGAGGATGGCAACATTGCCGAGTTCCTGCTTGATGTGAGTTTTACGCCTCCTTTTTCCCCTTGATCCTCATTTAAAGACCATGCAATCTGACAGCCTATCCCACCCCATCCAGCCCAACGAGATGGCCAAGCCCACCATCAAGGACACGGCCCTGTTCCGCCTGCCCATCTGGGCCTACGAGTCGACCGCCGGCCGCATCCTGGGCGGCAAGAAGGACTACGAGGCCGTCCCCGACGAGGACGTGGATGACGAGGCTGCCCCGGCCGACGACGACGACTCGTCGGAGCCCGGCAAGCGCACGCCCAGCACCGACTCGGCCGAGGACTTTGAGCTGCTGGAGAAGTCGACCGACTCGCTCGGCCAGGCCAAGGCCAGCAGCGCCCAGGGCAAGGCAAACAAGGGCGGAAGCAAGCGCAAGCAGAAGAAGAAATAAAAATAGAAACGCAGAAAAAAGAAAAACAAAAACAAAGTAAAGGCATGGGCTGTGGAAAGGGTGGGGAAGACGCGGCACACAAGTCCCTCATCTTTCAAGCTGCCTTTTGTTGGCGGCGCTTTAGGCTCGTATCGCATACTACCCGCTCCTACTTTCTTCTTTTTCTTTTTCTTTCCAACAAAACTTTCTTTTTAACGTTCATCGGCATCTGGAACGAGGGGTGGTGGATCTGGACGGCGAGAGGCGAACAAAAGGAGCTTTTGGCGTTTGTCCACAGTGTTACATGAGTTGAGGGCGGATAAAACTTCGGAACACGCATGCGAGCAATAGAGACCTCTATTTACGGACCTTTATTTTCAGTGGCTACATTCGGCTCGATCAGCTGGTGAGGTATGAGAGGACGACAATATGGAATTACGAGCAACGTCCCAACCAAGTTGACAGCATCAAGCGCCGTATCCCAGGACTACGTAGGCTACCCGGCCACCGTCCAAATCACAGGCATATGCATTCAAGTGCCCCGTCCCGAGAACGCGACGGGCCGGTTTGTAATAATGTGTAAGTCGAACGGTCCAGTAGTCGAGCAGGGGTGGAATGAGAGTCACGGCCCGGGCCCGTGGTCAGGAAGCCGGTACTTGAGAGCCGGGCGGCACTTCTCGGCCCCACACATTCGGGTCACGTGATGCCCTTCATAGTCACCACATTCTCGAGTGCATTCACAACCGCCACACTTTTTCTCGTCCTATCACAAAACTTGTTCGCAGAGAGCACTGCGATTTTATCATTCGCTGGATTTAGGTACATCTTTATATTTCCAAGACAGTTATACATGCAAACATGGAATCCTAAAATACACAGCTTACACGCAAAAAGGAAATCACAAAAGCGCCAAAAAGAAAAGATAATGTCCTTTAGCAACTCTTGGTTTCGATCCAAGGACCTCCGGGTTATGAGCCCGGCGCGCTTCCCCTGCGCCAAGTTGCTTGGTTTGTGCTTGGTTGACGACCGGACCACACGGTCACATTATGTGCGTTAGGGCTGCCTGCGCCCTCTCCCCCACTCCACTCGAGGTAACTTTGGGGCGGCGGGGAGGCGGTCAGCCTGCCCGACGAAAAACGGGTCGATGGGCTTACGGGGCACATGGGGTGGCCGGGTTGGGTTGCTCTCCATGGTGGTGCTACGTGTTGGCATGATGTGATCGAGTCCCACCCTGTTCTCCTCGGCATAGCAGTCGTGGTGAACGCTTACCCGTATAGCTTCGTCGTGAAGGCATCATGCCTGATAGACCACCGAGGGCGGCGAGGATCGGTGGGGTCCGGCTTGTTTGTCACTCAGACGTCAATGAGGCGCGCATGGGGGAAACAACTGACTCTCTGGCTCCGCGTAAACGCTACGTGGTACAAGTCAGGATGGCCAGCGTTGGCAGTGGCAGCCAGCAGCGGGCATCGGGCTTGGGTGTCGCGTTTGTCTACTCCATCCGTTTCTATATGTGGAGTCCTCCATATGGGGTTGCTTCCACCGAATCAGATTCCTGAGTGTCGCCTTCGGGTACAAGGCTATATGTAGTAAACCGAGATCGAGGGGGAATGGTGCTTCTATTCTATTTCGAGCGCTTCATCCGAGTGAGACAGTAACTAGCTAGAGTAGCCAGTGGCCGGAGTCCACGTCGGAAAATAGGGGCCTGGAAAGAGCTTGCGGTTTGCGGGCCCGGCCGGGCTGCAGTATCTGCGAGATGGCACGATCCATCGGCGGTGCTATCGTGCCTCCAAAGGAAGTCAAGTTGGGCTGGCACGTCGATCCCGTCTCTTCCCCATGAACCCCTCAGATTAGCTTTCTCATCTGGTAGGTTCGAGTGCTTTGACAGAACAGATCTGCCCCAGTATCATCTTATCCAGCCCCTCGTTCCCCGGACTGTTTTCTATCTGCTATGGCAGACCCCGGACCGGCAAGGTTTTCGACGGTAGGACTCGAGGGGCTCCAACTGAGGGCCGGGCTTTAGTGCCGACCAGCCAACCAATTGATAATGGCAGGTGAACACTTTACAGCGCAAGGGATGGCCAGGCTGGCAAGGGCGGTTTCGTGTCAGCGAACAAGCGGTGTCGCACCCACAATATTATGCAGGCGAAGTGCGTAGTATGCATGAGGGGCAGCTAACGGCTCTCTTACCTGGCACTGCATCTGCGACGGAGAAGAAAAAAAACAAAGGGCTGACTTGGCCAGCTGTGATATGCTGCCTAGGGCCTTGAAAAGCACACCGCGTATGCAAGTGAAGGCGGGGCAGCAGGGAGGGACAGGGCGGTCGGACACTAGGAAGCGGGAGAAACCAAGGGAAAAATGGTGGAAAAAAAAAAAAAAAAAAAGTCTAGCTCCTCCATCCTACTACACATGTGAATAAAAAGCTGCACCTCTCCCCGGCCTTTCCTCCTTCGCCCGCCTTTTTTTCTGTTTCCCCGTCAATTTTTTCTTCGGGTTTCCCGAATCCCTCCCTTTTTTCTTCTTTCCCCAAACCTCAGCCCCGAGACGGCTCCTGGACCGGCTCGAGCCTGGGGGGAAGCTACTGGTTCGTCTCTGTCTCGTGCTTCGGCCGAGGGAGAGTGGGGAGGGAGTGCCAGGGGTGGCCACTTTTGTGGCAGCGCCGCCCTGCCACGGAGCAGCGAGGGCCTGCCAGGTCGTGCTTCTCGAAGCGAGCGATTGAGCGCTTGGCGTTGGTGACGCGGACGAGTCCACACGAGGCCCATCGTGACGGCTTCCAGAGCAAAACGGAAAGGTACGATTGATTCGATTGCTGCTGCCTGCAGGGTAAGACGACACACCTACAAGGACGCCCATCTTGCGTAATCGCTCCTCTGGGCTCTCACGGCAGCGTGGCCTTTTTCTTCAGTCGCCATCAGGCTCTTTGGGCTTTTTTTACTGGTCAATCAGGAGACGCAATTCAATTCGCACCCCTGCAACCGTCAAAAATAACCTAACAATTATTTAATTTTTAGCCTTGACGCCTTGACCACGAAACTGCCACGACTTTTCTTGTCCACTTCGACTCTCGACAAACAAACCGCCCTCTTTTCCACCCTTCCAGTCCACTATAGACTGGCTCTACCCAACTCCCATCCTGCACCGCACACACAGCGCTACCACGCCCATCCGCAACCATGGCTCGCATCCAGATCCCGCTTGACGTCTTGACGTCGCGCCTGAACCTGTCGGAGCGCTTCTCGGGCCTCAACCAGGGCAGCCTCATGAGCCGCTTCTCCAACCTGCGGCCGCTATCCGAGTTCTGCGACTTCAAGCGCCTGTCCAAGCCCGAGAACTTCCACGAGGTGCAGTCGCGCGTCAACTACAACCTCAGCTACTTCTCGAGCAACTACTCGGTCATGTTCGTCATGCTCTGCATCTACACGCTCCTGACCAATTGGTTCCTGCTCTTCGACATCATCTTTGTCACGGTGGGCTTGTTCATCATCGGCAAGCTCGACGGCCGCGACCTCGAGATCGGCACTTTCCGCGCCTCTCCCTCGCAGCTGTACACTGGTCTCCTCGTCATCGCCATCCCCATTGGCCTGCTGTCGTCGCCCTTCAGCACCATTGCATGGCTCATCGGCGCCTCGGGCGTCACCATCCTGGGCCACGCCGCCCTGATGGACAAGCCGATCGACGAGGCTTTTTCCGGGGAGGCGGTCTAGACGGTCGGCCGCGAGCTCCCAAATTTGCGCCCCAAAAGGGAAGACCATCAAGGCGCGGCAAGGGGAAGCAGAACCATGCCGCTGCCGCCCGGGGAGAGGGGGAGGACGGAAGTGGACGGGTCGAGGAGCTGGACAGCGGCCTCGACGACGACGGTGCTTATGCGGTTGGGTTTCCTAATTCTTCATCTTCTTCTTTGTCGCGGCAATTTGCCAGCGACGCACTTCAGTTACGGCGGTCGGGATACATGGATGACGAGGACGACGACGAGGAGCCGGAGGAGGTAGTCGTGGAGAGGGCAATGGCGAGGATCCGAGAGGCAAAATCACGGGGCCGCGGCGACGTCGACCTGACGCCAACCGAGGTGGCGGCCATCAAGCGCATGCAGGAACGCAAGAAAAAAGAGGCCGAGCGGCGTCGGCTGGAGGAGAAGCGCGTCTCGATACCCCTCTCTTCGTTCGGGCTCGACGACGACGATCTTCCTGAGCACCCACCTCCTGGGGTGCTCGATGGTCGCGCCGAACGCCAGGCGTACCCTCCAGTCGGCTACTTCCCGCCTCCATCGGCCGTTCAACCGCAATCAAGAAAAGGCTCGGGCACCTCCTCGTCGCGCGCCCCCAGGGGTCGCGATGATGAGATGTACATGCTCCCTCCCGCCTCTGCCCCTTCGCTGGATCCGGCATACTACATGACCAGTGCGGGCCCGCACGCACCGCCCGGCGCCGTGACGGCCGCTCACCGCACCTTCTCGGGCCCGCAAGCCAGGTCGAGACAGCGGGGCAGCCCCAACGATACCAGCGAGGAGAGCGGCGACGACACGGCCAGCGACGAGTACAGAGACGGCGGGCGCGGCAGGCGCGAGGCGGCCATCATCGTTGAGGCTGCCCCCGACCGGTCAAAGACGCCCGAGCTCAGGCGGTCGTCGCGGCGCCACGCCAGCAAGTCGCCCGCCAAGCGCAAGCCGACCACGGAAAAGGACAAGGGAAAGAGCGGCAGCGGCACTTCGACCAAGAGCCGCAAGAAGCGGTGATAGGCGTCGGACGCTCTGGCCTGGGTCTGGCCGTCGTGACTGACTGGCAACGTAATTTCTGCACACGCGTCCAAGAAGGAAAAGGGGAAAAACGAGGTGACTAAAATCGGAGTCGGGGATCTTTCCTCCTCGAGTCTTTTTTGTACTTTTTGATAGACATGATTATCTGCATGACTTTTCCTGGTCATGCTTGGGTTATTTTATTTTTGCTTGCCTTTTTTTTTTCGACAGCGAACGACGTTCCTTACCTTGCCTTTTGTGCACCATGATATTTACGCGAATTTGTGGTGATGTGTTGGATTTACGAAATTGCCGCCCTCTAACTATTGTGCGCTCTGACGCCTGCTCTAGCTAGTGTGACTGATATCCGTCCAAGTGAAGATCCTTTAGAGACCTGATACCGGGGACCAGCCCTCACGCTGGAGGCCTGATCCTACAGACAAAGACCTCCCGGGCCATCCTACCTCGCCCGTAGATCCCGACCTTCATGGTAGATATCTACCTCCCGCCTCATTACCTGCTTGCCTAAATAATAACCGACCTGATATCCAAACCAAAACGCCGAAAAAGCAGACCTATATAGCTATAGCTGTAAACGCAAGGGAAAAAAAAAAGGCACAGTCTTAGGAAAAGAACTTGGACACACTCCCCATCCACCCGTTGTTGTTTCCACTACCACTACCACTACTGCCGCCAAACCCGCCAAATCCGCCCAGCACGGACCCAAACCCGCCGCCTCCGCTGCTGCGGCCGTAGCCCTCGCCGTACCAGTCATCGTCGTCGTGCCGGTACGTCGTGCGCCTCTCCCAACTCCTGTCGCCGTCCCAGCCCCTGGCGATCGTCGTGGTCGCAGCAGCAGCCGCGCCCGCACCGGACGCCATGCGGACGGCCTCGCCGACGAGGCCGATGCTGTCGCCGCGCATGGCCTTGGCGCCCAGGCCGAGCAGGGACTCGAGGGCGGCGGGCATGCGCATGCCGAAGCGGGCGAGCAGGGCGGTCAGGGCGCCGCCCGTGATGAGGGGCATGACGACGAGCATGAAGACCCTGAGCGGGTGGCGCTTGGCGTAGTGGACCAGGTCGCGCAGGAGGCGCTTCAGCTTGCGGTAGGAGCGCTGCATGAAGGACTGGCGCGGGGAGCGCTTGTAGTAGGAGGGGGAGCGGCCTGTTTTTGGGGGGGTTGTGGTTAGCGGAATGGTACACAGCGTGAGGTGTGTGTGGTGTGTGTTTGGACAAAATGAGAGAGGAAAAGGCAAGAATGATCGGACGCAGATCACGAAACAGAAGATTGGACGATTGGAAGAACACAAAACTCACCAGTGCCGAAACCAAAGAACGAACCCCTGCTGGAGTTGCCCAGCGGCAGGTTGAAGAATGATTTGGCATCGCCGCTCCCGCGACGCTTCTCGTCCTTTCCGCCGAGGCTGCCGAAGAAGGACGAGCGCGAGGCGTTGTTCTTCTCGTAGCTGCTGCCGCCGCCAAAGATGCTCGAGACGCCGTCGCGCGAGCGCGAGCGGTGGCGGCTGCTCTTGTGGCTGCCGCTGCTGCTCTTGTGCGAGCGGTGCTTGCGCGACGACGACGTGTGGCCGCCGAGGGTTGATGCTGCGTCGTCGAAGAGGCCCATTGTTGTGTGTGTGTGTGTGTGTGTGTGGCTGTGTTTTGAGGGGAAGTTGTGCGTCGCTAGATTTGTGCCGTGCTGTGGTCGCTTGCGTCCTGTCTGTGCTTTGGAATGGAGGTTGACAAGGACAGGGCGAAAAGCTGCGTGTAATACGATGATGCGATCGAGGAGGGCTATGTGGGTGTGTAGGCTTTCGCGGGGAGGGCGGGTCGAGGCGAGGGATTATCGTGATCGATGGATGGGGGAGAAATTAGGTGAGCACGGGTCGCAAACGTGCTACCAGGGCGCCAGGGGACGTTTGAATTAAATCGAAAAATAAGCTGGAAATGACAACGGCGCACACACAGTAATTATCTTTCTCTCAGCTCCCTTTCTTTCTGTCTCTCGCTTTTCTCTTCACACCTCAGCAGCTGCTCTCAGCACTTTGTCGTAGACAGTCGCCTTCAATTGGCCGGCAAAGGAGGTGTGTGCTTTTCCTGTGAAAAGATGCGCCCCCAATCGGATTGGACAGGCAGGGAGAGACCCTCCTTCCTCCTGCCTGGTCGGGCGGATTGCAGTTCGTGCCCCATTCATTGGTTCGGCCACAGCAGCACAGCAGGAACGCACACAGGAACAGCCCCTGCCACCTCAGTTTTTTCCACCTCGAAACCCTTCACCGCCTTACCGCCCCGGGGTTAGCTGTGAGGGGGCGACGCATGGCTGGGTGGGCCACCGCTTGGCTTGCTGAAACCTGCTGCCGGACCAGGGGGCCCGTCCTGCACGGATGGCGCGAACCGGACGCTGCCAAGGTGGCCTGGTCCGCACTTGGGTTGGATGGGCGTCGCATCGCCAGGAGGAGAGGAGATGGATGGATGGACCCTGGAAACTGAGCTTCCGAGTTGCTCAGGTTCCCGATCTGGATGCTGATCTTGGTGTGCTTGTGCAAGGCAGCGAATTCCCGGACGAGGCTTCTCATAGGATGGTGTGAAGGGCATGTATCCGGGTGCCTGGTTTGTATTCCTCTGAGAACTGACGACTGACGACAACCTTGAGAAAAACCATAGACAGTGCGCATATCCGAGCCTGCAAGCCTCTACCGACTCAATGTGAAAGCACATGCAGACGCCGGGGCTTCTAGGGCACACTAAACCACCCCCAACTCCCTAGAGCGAGCCACGGGAGTTCTTGTTCGATCTGTCGTGTCGGTGTGGGTCGGTCTGCAATATCGATCTGGTCCCGTCATCGTTTACTGCGTTCGGCATGCCTTGGGCAGCTCTGCTTTTGAAGGGTTCCACAGGTGAAGGCTCGGAACCAAGCTTTGGTCTCGGTCCAGGCCTGGCCACGGGCCGTTGTACCTACATGCCTACAGCAGAGGTGTCGACGTGTAAAGTCAACATCGCCAGCCGGATATCCACAGTTGCCCGGTTTTGGGCTCTTTTGCGGCGTGGTGCATGATGCAGTTCACCTCGTATCATATTGGTTTTCTTGTGTTGTCGACAGAGGAGACAACTGTCTGGAGCGATTGTGTGGTTCCTGGGGGTATCACTGCAGGAGATCCTTGGCCTTTGCTTGTGGTCGTGGCCGGAGAATGACCGAGATGGGTGATGTCTACGTGTCCATTTACCAAACAGTGTAAATGGATTCTTATATACTAGGTGGTGCATACCATCGAGCTGTTTAGTACACACCTCGGTGACTGTGGATGGAGTCTGTTTTGTGCGAGGAGAATTGTGATCTAGGTATGTGATATATGAACGAGACGTATCAAAGCCCGGCCTGCCTAGGATCTATGCCTATGAATAGTTTATACTCGGTTTTCGGTTGCAATAATACAGCGATGTCTTGAAACCTATAGGAAGATGGCTGGCTTTGGCTGGCTTCAAGGTATCATGTGAAGCAGGGAGCTCAAGAATGATACTGGCAGTGTGGGGAGCAGGCTTGGGCTTATTTCCCCTGGATTTGGCATGGGGAATAGCCACCCGCAGAGTCTTCCCGGCCTGCCGGCATGCATTTCTCTGAAATCCGGTTCTCCCGTCAGCACCAATTGGCACTCTTGTGGATCACGGCTTCGGAGAGCCGGAGCTGGCGGCGGCATGCTGGCGTTGGACCCACCGGCGCCGGCTCTTGATCCGACTATCTGAGTTGTGGCGGAAACGAAACGCCACACCAACCTTGGCGGCGGCACCAGCCACACCTGCCTCTCAATCCAAGCTCCCCACACCAAACGCCGCAACGCGCAGCTCCCAGGTGCCTGAAGGGCTGACGCTGGCCGGAGCTTGCCTTGCCTTGCCCCATGGATGCGGTTATCGACGAAACAATCCCGCAACGCCGCCGCCGCCGCCAACCACCACCGCCGCCCCGCGACCGAGATCCGACACTCCACGCAGCACGCACGAAGGCCTGCCTATCGAATCGCCCGTCTAATTGTTTCTGCGGGAGTTTTCACTTCCGCCCGCACACACACAAGACACAATGGTGAGAGCTTCAAGCCACCATCTCCGCCTCCGCAGAGGCGGGCCCAAGCTTCCTTGTGGTTCCCTCCCACCACCCCCAGGGCAGCCCCAACACCAACAACACCGGTGCTAACCCAACAGCACCCAGACCTCGATAGGAACGGGCTATGACCTGGCAAACTCCATCTTCTCCCCGGACGGCCGCAACTTCCAGGTCGAGTACGCCGTCAAGGCCGTCGAGAATGCCGGCACGTCGATAGGCATCCGGTGCAAGGACGGCGTCGTGCTGGCCGTCGAGAAGGTCGTCACGTCCAAGCTGCTCAAGCCCGGCGCCAACAAGCGCATCGCCACCGTCGACAGGCATGTCGGAGTTGTATGTCTCTTGCTGCCCCTCACCGGTTCCCCTCCCTCACTCTTAAAATGCCAAGCCACACCCATACATGTTCGACCCGTCCTAATCTTTCCTTCTTTCCTGAAACAGGCCTACTCTGGCATGGTCCCCGACGGCCGCCACTTCGTCGACCGCGCCCGCGACGAGTCCCGCTCGTGGCGCGACAACTTCAAGGCCCCCATCGGCACCGCCGAGCTGGCCGGCCGCATGGGCGGCTACCTGCAGGCCTACACGCTGTACCAGTCGGTCCGCCCCTTCGGCATCACGGCCATCGTCGGCGGCTGGGACTCGTCGCTCGAGCTGCCCGTCGACGGCGAGGTCGGGGCGGGACCTTCGGTCGGCGCAGGCGGCAAGGCGACCGGCAAGAAGCACGGCGGGCCCCGGCTGTACATGATCGAGCCCTCGGGCCTCTACTGGGGCTACTACGGTGCTGCCACGGGCAAAGGCAGGCAGGCGGCCAAGGCGGAGCTTGAGAAGCTGGACCTGGCCGGCGAGGGCATCTCGCTGCTCGACGCGGTCAAGGAGGCGGCGCGCATCATCTACGTGGCGCACGACGACAACAAGGACAAGGAGTTTGAGCTCGAGATGACGTGGATCAGCGACGAGGACGGCCCCACCAAGGGCCGCCACGAGGAGGTGCCCAAGAAGCTGCTCCAGGAGGCCGAGAGGCTGGCCAAGAAGTCGCTCGAGGACGACGACGACGAAGACGAGAAGAAGGATGATGACAAGATGGAGGACTGAGCGGATGGCCTGTAGGGGAAGGGGGCTTCCTGTTTGGGGTGGCAAGCGACGGCCCTTGAAAAGGTGCCTGTAGGAGCTGCCTAAGCTGAGCGTCTGGCCTATCCCAACCTTCATATCTTTGTATCTCGAGATGAAAAAGAGAACATCAAAGATGGCCAGTGGCGTGTGGGTGCATTTTGGACCAACTCTGACCCAGAAGCTTGTTGTCTGTATTTTACCATCAAGACGGCGCGGGCTCGGTAGACTTGCAATGGCAAAAAAAAAAAAAAAAAAAAAAAAAAAGTAATTGCTGGTTGGACCCAGGCACTGCCATAGAGCCCAACCAAAGCTAGACCTGGTTACGGCGGGACTTGTATGCAAGATTCGTTGGCAAGGGGCTGTAATGGTTCCATTGGCGGACAATCATTCTTGTAGACGGGCAGACAATATGGAAGTGCATAGTTCGACAGATAGATATTCGGTATCGGCACTTCTGGCTCTTGGCATTTCCTTCCCTTTGCTTCTGACTACTACCTGCCCAACCATGATGTTTTCTCTCCCCTTGACAACTTTTGGCCTACAAGAACCTTCTCTTCCTTTTGGTATTTCCTTTCGTACTATCACCTTGCTATCCTTTTTCCACATAGAATGTATAAAACGCACATGCATAGAAGCTTTTATCGCTTTCGCCAAATTAAGCAGCAGCAGGGGTAGCCTCCTTCGCGGCAGCCTCCTTTGCCACCTGGTTCTGGGCGCGCGACTGGCACCAGTTGATCCACTCTAGGAAGAAGGACGGCTGGATCCGGACCTGGCCCTGGAGCCACGCCGTCTGCGTGTCGGCGTAGACGCGCACGACCCGCTCGTAGTTGGCGCCGGCGCCGACGACGGCAGTCGCCACGGCAAGGCTGGCCGTCGCTGCCGCCTTGGCGAAGGCGTGCGACTGGTCCTTGCCGGCCTCGTCGTGCACCAGCTTCAGCCTGGCCAGCAGCGCGTCGGCGTCGGCGGCCTTGTCCGCCTTGGTCTTCTTCCTGTGCTTGGGGAAGTCGAGCACGATGCCGCAGGCCTTGCTGGACAGCGGCTTGTTTGTAGTTGTGCGGATGTGCTGGAGCAGGGGGAGGAGCAGGTCAAAGGCGAGGAGGTAGTTGCTTCCGGCAGCCTCCTTTTTGACGTAGACGGCCAGGAAATCGAGCACGCGGTGCTTGAAGTTGACGACCGACTCCTTGGCGTCCTTCTTGTCCTTGCGCTTGTTGTTTCCCTTGACTCGGTGCTTGAAGTACTCGGCAAGCTTATCATCAAGCGCTACCATTTCTGAATCGGTCATGTCGGCGTCGTCGTCTGACGAGTCGGCTTTTTTGTCCTGATCCAGGCGATGCGTTCCGAGGATCTTGGCCAGGATCTCGTCCGATTCGTCTTTGCCCTTGGCTTCTGCGTCCTCATCACCCTCGTTGTCGTCATCGTCGTCGTCGTCGCTGTCGCCATCAGGCGCCTCGGCATCGTCTCCGTCTGCCATGCCAATGAACTCGATGTCCGAGTCAATCTCGGACAGGCCGTCCTCATCGTCATCATCCTCCTCGCCATCGACGTCCATCTCGTCCTCGTCGACGGCGTTGAAGAGAGTCTTCTGACCGTTGGCGTTCTCCTCGACTGTCAGGGTGTCGGTCAGCAGCTCGAGCGCCTTGGACGTCATCAAGGGGCTAAAGGCCTCAAAGACGAGCAGCGATGCCTGGCGCATCAGGGATGACGGCTGGGCAATCATTGAAAGCAGAATCTCGACGAGGAATTCGGCCATGCCCGAACCGTCACCCGTCTCCTTCTCCTTCTCCTTGAGCTTTTCGTAGCACTGCTTGGTGTCGGCCAGTACGTCGAGCGCGTCGGGCTCTTCGTTGTATAGTTGTAGGATGGCGATGGCGTGTAGAAGCGCTAGGCCCTGGCGGGGCATGCGCAGCGCCGCCGCCCCCGAGCTCTTCTTCTCCAACTTCTTGACAAGCTTCTGGAGCCGCTCAAGGGCCGCGGCGAGTTCCGACTGCACGTCCTCGTCCATGTCGATCGCATCGGGTTCCACGGACAACATGGCGTCACAGATGTACGTGAAGTCCTCGGGACGCTTGATCACCTTAGCAAAGGAGCTGGTGAGGCGGCTTCGGAGCGACGACCTGGTCTGTTCCGTCAGGCCAGAGTCCGACTTGGAGTAGGCCAGTTTGGCAAGCTCGAGGAGGGCAAGGCCGCCGACAGAGTCGCCGTCCTTTTCGTCCTCGAGTTTCGGATCGGCGCTCGCCATCACGAGCCTAGAGACGTAGTCTGCATATATGCGCAGGCGTCTCTCCGCCTCGTCGCTGTCCGTCGTTTTCTTAACGAGCGTCTGCAGAATCTCCATGACAGCCTGGCCATCTTCTGGCCTTGTAAAGCGCAGGATCCTCTCGACCGTCTTGTTGTGCGTCCGCTCGTCGAAGTTGTAGGTTCCATTTTCTCCGAGAAGCCTGGGCAATATCCTCAACAGAAGCTCGGGGTACTGCTCTACTGTTGTCTCAATCGCCTTCAGAGATTTGACCGCAGCACGGTTGAGGTTCCGCCCCTCAGCCGACGCTTGGTTCATAAGACATCCCATCAAGTGTTGACTGAAGATGGCCTCAATCATGGCAGGTGATGAGTGGTACGACTCGAGGACCTTCTGGAATAGCTTGAAGCCTGAAAGTTTCTGGTGGTCGGATGCGTTCTTGGAGAAGAACGACTCTGGATGATGGGGCAATTGCATGTCAGCTTCATTCATATCCAAAAAGTACTCAGAGGATGTGTAGCTTACGATCAACTACTCTGTCCCAGAATAGCTTGAATTCCTTGCTACTCTGCTGTTTCTTAAATGAGTCCAAGATAAGGTCCCAGACAAAGTGCAGCTGCGTCATGGTGTATGATTGCTTAGCCGCCTGACCACCGTCCTCGTCTGACAGCTCCTGTGTGCTCCCCTTGAGGACGGCAGCAGCGTCCTGCAGGGACTTGGTCCCAAGCGGATCCTGCCACGGCTTGGGGAGCTTGATGTCTGAGAAGGCCCCCTGGGCAACCAGCCAGATACCCAGGCCCTCGGGGGACTTTGCCAGTCCGGCTTCGGTCAGCTCGTCGAATGTCTTCTCGGCGAGTTTGCGCTTCATCAGGGGCACGGCCTGGGCGATGACGAAGCCGCACTGCGGCTGCAGCCATGACTTCTTCTTGGAGAGTTGGAGCAGCAGCTTGAGCACGGCCTTCCAGCGGGTCTTGTCGCTGAAGAGCACGCCGGCCTGGACGAAGCAGCGCAGGCCGAACAGTCGACCCCACCAGTTGTCACGCTCCTCCTGGCCCAGCACCTTTCCAACCGTCGTCGTCTTCTCGACGAGCAGATCGAGCAGCACCTCGAAGGACAGTCCCGGATAGCGGGACGAGGCAAGGTCCTTGTCGCCGATCAGCTGGCGGATGATCTCGACAAGGACATAGCTGAAGCCGACGCGAGCAGCATCGCTGCCACTGGAGAGGCCCCTGAATAGGCGGCGCTCAAGGTGGCGGCGCAGGACAGACTCGGGGACGCCGCCCTCCTTGCCCGCCGCCTCCTCGTCCGCACCCTCTTCGTCCTTCCCCTTGCCGCTCTTTTTCTTCGTGCCCTTGCTACCACCGCCGTCGCCGAGCAGGCATGAGATGATGACATCGCTGGCGCGCAGGCGGTCTTCGACATCAGTGCTGCTTAGGAGCTTGTACAGCCCCCGTTCCCGCTCATGGTCCTCAGGCTTCATGTCCTCAACAAACGGCCGCCGGTCGGCGAGCAGCTTGGCGGTCAAGGCCTTGGGCAAGCCCGGCCCCGAAGCGCCCAGGGAGCTGCCGCCGCCATTGGCATCGGCCTTAGCCCGCTTGTTCGCGGGCTGGGAGCCACCGTTGGGGGGACCCTTGGCGGGGCGCTTCCTTTTTGCGCACATTTTGAATTACCCCTTTTTTCCTTGCACAACGGCCGAGTCTTGGGGCACTTTTTTGCAGGGCTGAGAACAGGCTTTTCTGGCGCGTCTACCACAGCTCCACGCGCGGTAAGCTCAATTGACGTCGCGATCCCCGAAAAATTTCTGCCGCCAAAATCTTTCGATAAGATAGGACAACCCGAGGCGGTGGGAAGGGTGGCCGTCCGATCCGCCGATCTTAGTGTGCGTAAGCCACCGCCAGGGATTAGGGACACCGGCTTGACAAGGGTGTTGGAGGGAAGGAGCTCCCGCAGCGGTTAATCCGGTCGCCCCACACCTTTAATTCGAAGTTTCCCCTGAGACTGGTCGAATGTGGAGCCATCCGATCTCAATTACCCTCAGACAATGAAGGAAGCGAGTCCCTTCTGGAAGCTCGGGCTTCCCTGTTGAGGGGAGCTGTCGTCTTCTTTGAGATGTTCTTTGAGCCCTGCAAACGGAAGAAGCCACCGCATCCGCCTGGGTCTGCCCTGTGCGCTGTGGCTGTCAAATGACACAGCAGCACTGTGCCAAGGGATGGAGCGAGCGTGCACCGTCTGTCTGGTTGCGCACCAATGGAATTGGTGGCTAGAATGGCCGCTGAATGGCGAAGGGAAAAGGGGTCGCGTGCTAGGGAGGCGTGGCGGCGCCCCTGATAGGCGGCCAGGGGCGCCGAGACGGTAGACGGGTGCCGCGCCGTACGTACATGTGCGTCCCCGCCAAAGTTGCACTACCGGGTGTGACGGCAGGGGAAAGCTGCCACGGCAGTGGTGCAGCCACCAAACAATGGCGACCATCATTGATTGCTTTCTCGCGCGACTGGCCGCATCTGACACTTGGGAATGGGCCTTCCAGTCTTGGCTGTTGCCGCAAGTCGGCAGGGCGACTCCACGCTCCTTCCCCTGGTTTTCTTTTGTCTGAGCCAGTCGCCAATCTTTTTGAATACGATGGTTTTTTTTTTCCTCGCTGTCGTATTCCCCACATATCCCCTCCCCTGAGCCCGTAATTTACCCTTCGATTTTTCTTTTCTTTGCCCTGCACTCCTTTTTCTCCGCCCTTTGAAGGTTCCATTCTCTCCGCTCCTTTTCGCTCGGTCCTCTCTTCCTCAATCGACGGGTTTTCCCAGTCAGTCACTCCTTTTTTGCGCCTTTCGGGCTACCGGCGAGTCCATTGGAGGCCGAGCACGCGACCATTACGTCTCATTGAGGCTCTCGACGAACGTGTTGTCATCGATGTCGGCCTCCTTCTCCTGATTCTTTTCTTCCCTGGTGTCTCCGAAGCGCGGGGTGATCCGTACTTCGCTTTACCGTTGCATCCCCCCAGGCCTTCTCCGCGACCTGTCTAATAATACTACGCCATACAACGGTCCGATTCACAGCACGGTCTTCTGCAGCGGGCGAATTCACCAACGTCCGCCGCATCCCAGCAATCTGGGACGCACGGCCTGACTCCGCTTCTACTTGTCATCGCAAACTCCATCATGTTCGTCGCACCGAGGGGCCGCCGGCCCCTGACGCTGGTGCTAGGCGTCTTCGCCTTCTTTGCCGTCGTGCTCTACTCGAGCGGATCGCGTCCATATTACACCCCGACTACCTTCGGCAGCCGCCCCTTCGCCAAGTCACCGCTGCCGCCGCCAGTCTCTTACGAGTATGACCGCCCTTCCAGTGAGCTGGTCCAGTTCTGGACCGAGGTCCTCGATGCCATGCTGCAGCTGAAGCCCAACGCGCCAGCCATCAAGAAGATGGAACTGCCGCCAGTCAAGTTCTTTACTCCCGAGGATCTCAAGGACGACGAGCCCTGGGCGCGCTACGACGGCCTCAAGTTGTCCAGCCGCGACGTTGAGGGGATTCGCAGCAGCCATGGCAGGTTTGTCGCCGTCTCCAAGCAGCTGGCGGCTCGGATGCCCTATCGCAAGCACTCGCGCGGTATTGTCATGACGGCGGGCGGCAAATACGTTGGCAACGCCATCCTGTCACTGCTCATGCTGCGCCGCACCGGTTCGACCCTCCCCGTGCAGCTCTTCCTCGACTCTGCCGACAAGTACGCCACCGAAATGTGCGATACCACCATGGTCGAGCTCGACGTCGAGTGCCATAGCATGGATGCCGTCTTCAAGACAACCCCGCAGCTGCCCAAGCTCAAGAAGTTCCAGTACAAGGTCTTCTCCATCCTCTTCTCGTCCTTTGAGGACGTTTTGTTCCTTGATGCCGACGCCTTCCCCATCCACAACCCAGACCATCTTTTCGACGTCGAGCCATACAGGACCAGGGGTATGGTTGTCTGGCCCGATTTCTGGGTTTCGACGTCTTCCAAGCACTTTTACGACGTCGCTGGCATTCCCGTTCCCCCGATCGAGACCCGCCGCTCATCGGAGTCGGGCATAATGCTGTACAGCCGTCGCATGCATGCCGACAGCTTGCTCCTATCGACTTACTACAACTTTTACGGACCAGACTACTACTACACTCTCCTGTCTCAGGGTGCGCACGGCGAGGGCGACAAGGAGACGTTCATGCACGCTGCCATGGCGCTGGGCAACCCCTTCTATGACGTCAAGACTAAGATGATGTTTGGCGGCCGTTGGATCAATGGCAGCTATGAGACGTCGAGCATGATGCAGGCAGACCCGATGGAGGACTACAGCCTCAACGCCCGCCTCATGGGCATGGCCAAGAACGGCACGTTTACCGGTCTAACAGAGGCACGCTACTTCTTCGTGCACCAAAACGTCATCAAGCTCAACATGAACAAGCTCAGCGAGTCGATGAAGCCGGCCTGGAGGAAGAATCAGGACGGCTCCCCCCAGCGACTTTGGGGCGAGCAGACGCATCTCACCGAGACTGCTGGGTACGATGTCGAGAGGGCCATGTGGGAAGAGATTATCCGGGTCAACTGCCACCATTCGTTCCTCTCAGAGTGCAACGAACTGAGGCAGTGGTACAAGATCATCTTCCCGGACCCCAGGGACAAGAAGAAGGAGGACAAGAAAGACAAGAAGGAGGAGAGCGCGGAAAAGAAGAAGGAGGTCAAGCAGGAGGCCAAGGCAGAGGAGAAAAAGGAGGAGAATAAGGGAGAGAAAAAGAAAGAAAGAAGACGAAGGAGGAATCTGGCCCGCTAACAGGCCTCAGCACTTCTAACTTCTTTTCTTCTCTTCTTGACCATTCGAACTACGCGATGGACTTTTTTGGGATGCATGGTCAAGGTTGAGGTCTACAAGGTTGTGGCCTCGCTTTCTCCCTTTTGGTCCAGACCTCACTATGCCCGGTCGATCTATGGAATACACTCAAGCGCCTCAAAAATGGCCGGGACAAGAGCCCCGGCCGGGCTTGGAGGAAACAGGACGCGACAAGGAAGCGGTTCTGGAAGAAATAATGAGTATTAGGGACACGATACCCAGACATTGCAGTCACGACATGACGGCAATGAGCAAGCATAGAAGGCAGCTTCGCTATTAGCAGGCAGCATTCTTCTTTTTTAGGAATTTCATGTGTAAAATTATTCTTTAACTTGGTTTGCATTGGAAGATCCATGGTAGCCATCGGTTCAAGACCCGCCGCACACATGCAACCTCTGGTCCAAGCTGTGCTCTCGTAGCTTTCCAATGCCCACCGAGTCGGCCATGGAATGAGGTAGTGGTTTCTACCTGCCCTTACCCAGCAGATGTCTCTTTCGTGAGATGTTAGTGCCGTTCGGTGAAACAGCTGGTCAGACAGATCGAGAGACACGCGGGCCGTGGCAAATTCCAGGGATGTGGCGCTCGCATCACCGCGGTAAAAAGTTATCTCGGCTCCGAGTACAACCAATTCACCGACAATGGAAAGACGAAGGCACATAGAGAAGTTGGACTAGGACGACCGGCGGCCCAAGCCACGGACAGAATAAGGGGTAACGTGTGTGGTCTGACAGGAAAGATATCAATCGGCCGGGAGGGTCACTAGTGCGACTTGATCGATATCTCACATGTCCAACGTCCCGGGTCGCCAGGGACCGAAAGGAGCACGAGATGGCGATGTCGTGAATATGTGTCTGCATAAGCTGTTGACCCATGCGAAGAAGAATGGTGGTGATTCTGATTTTTCCATATTCTCCGCGAAGTGCCCAGTCAACCCCAGTAGGGCCTGCCTAACAAGTAGCTACTCTTGAATACCAAAGGCGGAAGACGTTGGACACGAAGAAGGGTCTACTGATGCACTCTCCCTATGCCGTCTCCTCATCGCGGCTGAAGATACCATATCGGGTTGCAGGATATAATCGGCTCAGACAAAGGGATCGTGCATACCAGGAGAACAAAATTCCTCATATACCGGTCCTTGAAGCAAGAAGCTAGAGGGAGGATCGAGGGGAGGAGATGGGGAGAGCCGAGCGAGGGTGGAGGGTGGGAGTGGTGCCGTGGTAACTACACCCTCGGGGAATTCGCTCCCAGCCCACCCTGCCAAAGCTGCGAGGTCGGCACCACATCCGATTTGGCAGATTAGATGCAAGGACCCCGTGACGGCGTGAGACGGAGGGAATGCAGAGATTGCTAGTGCGACTACGTCTTTCTCTCCTGGTTGTTTCCGCACACGCTGCCGCCATCGCCATCAGATGGCGCGAACGCGGTTCTGATTCCGGGCGCAGATTGGACAATTTACGAGCCCTTCTTCTTCTTTTTGTGCTCTTCTGCTTCCAATCTTCTTTTCCTTCGAATCTTTCCATAGGTCTCACCTGTTTGTTCAGGCGCGAGACATTCTGGGCTGGAAGGGGTGGCTGCGAGCGGAGGGCAAAGAAAATACGCCACGTTTCCGAAAAGGGGTCTGAATAAGAGCCTCAATAACGACATGCCACCCACCCACCTTTCGACTTTTGATATGGAAGGCACTTTTCCCGGCCTTCTCGTCACATAACCTCCCTTGCCTGCACGCTAGCAGACATTTATCAATCTTTCCAATTTCACCGAGCCACCACCACCATGGGGGCGGAGATCGTGGCAGATATGGCAGACATACTAAAGGAGCACAGCATTCCCATTCTCCGCCTACATCTCGTGGCCGTCACACGCGAGGCTAGTGCTCGTTTCCCCTCTCGTGTGATATTCTTTTCGGCAGATGTGCCATCAACTCGGATCCGGGATCGTCAAGGACAGACCGTGCACTGGTCGCTACGGCTTTGTCGCCCTAAAGTTCAAAGGGTGCCTGTCGTGGTCACCGCCGAGGCTCGAGCCCGGCTATCCCCAACTTGGGCCTGAATAGAACCTCATTTCCTTGTTCTCGCCGACCACGAGGCCGCTTCGCACCTCTAGTCTCTGGGCTTTTCAGCTGCTTTTTGTGTCATTTCTTTCTTCTACAAGTCAGGATATCAGCTTTTCGTTTGTTCTAGGGGTGGAGCCCATCTTATTCAGAGTCGGTGCCGACCTATTCAGCCGTCCCCCTGAATAGAGAAAGCCCACATATCGCCATCTCGGGGAGCAGAACCTCCGGGGAAACCCTTATTGAGCCTCTTTCCCTATAATATACCATGCCGACCACCCCTAGCGCACACCCATGTCCTCCGTCTTCTCGCCATCCTATCTAAGGCCTACACAGACAAGTGAAAGCACCCTTCGGCAAGTATCCCAACTCTCCACGAGTTCCACACACCCAGACGGTCCCTTGCTAGACCGGTATAGTCAAGACATACCAAGAACCACCACCACCACACACACACACACCAACTACTACTACAAGTACAAGCACACGACAACACCAACGACAACGATGAAGACCATCACCATCATCACCGCCCTCCTGGGCACCATCGGCGCCACCAGCGCCGCCGCCCTGTCGGCCGACCCGGCGCACCAGGAGATGAAGCGCTTCTGCGGCTCCGAGGGCCAGGGCTGCTGGCAGGTCAAGCGGGCCGCCGAGGACCTCGCCTCCGTCCTGACCGCCCGCGACACCTCGGCCGCCGACACGCCCGACCTCGTCGCCCGCCACATCTCGCACCAGCCGGGCGGCGCCGCCTACAAGGCCAAGCGGGCCGTCGAGGCGCTCGCCGTGCGCGTCGCCTCGACCCAGGACGACCCGGAGGGCTTCTTCAATGCCCTCGAGCTCGACGACGCCTTCTTCCCCGACTCGCCCGCCAACGACGACAAGGACGACCACGACGACGCCGACGAGCTGACCAAGCGCCAGAACGGCTGCCGCTACCGCGGCCAGTCGTGCTGGAAGCGCGACGAGTCGTCCGGCAAGCTCGTCGAGGTCCGCGACGGCCTGGCCGCCCACGAGGTCGCCGAGCTGGCCAAGCGCGCCGACATGGCCAAGCGCCAGAACGGCTGCCGGTACCGCGGCCAATCTTGCTGGAAGCGCGACGAGTCCTCGGGCAAGGAGGTCCTGGTCCGCGACGTCCACCCCTTCCCCGAGGACCTGGTCGTCAAGCGCCAGAACGGCTGCCGGTACCGCGGCCAGTCGTGCTGGAAGCGTGACCTGACCAACTCCGGCACCGAAGACCTCGAGAAGCGCCAAAGCGGCTGCCGCTACCGGGGCCAGTCCTGCTGGAAGCGCGACACGGACCTGATCGAGGCGCGCCAGAACGGCTGCACGTACCGCGGCCAGAGCTGCTGGAAGCGCGACGTGCTGGTCCAGTCCCGCGAGAACGACAAGCGCTGGTGCCACGAGGCCGGCAACGCCTGCGCCGTCGCCAAGCGCGCCGCCACGGCCGTCCTCGAGGCCGTCGAGAAGCGCCAGAACGGCTGCCGCTACCGGGGCCAGTCCTGCTGGAAGCGCGACGAGGCCGGCCTGCTCGAGGTCCGGCAGAACGGCTGCCGGTACCGCGGACAGAGCTGCTGGAAGAGGGACGTCGAGACCGGCAAGGAGGTCCTGGCCCGCGACGTGAGCATCACGGCCAGGTGCAACGGCCCCGCCGGCGAGTGCACAAAGGCCGCCCGCGACCTCGAGGCCGTCAAGATCGCCGCCAGGGAAGTCCTCGCCTCTCTCAAGTAGGCGGCTCCCTGGCGCCAGCCACCTTTGCGGTTTACTTTTTCCTTTCGCGCGCCCCCTTTTTTGTATATCCCGGAGCCGGCTCCGTCAACGCGACCCTATAGCGGAGTTTGGCGCCATTTTTCCTAACGTTATTTCCTAATTATTAAATATCCCGGCAACACTGCGACATTCTAGTTCTTGCGACTCATCTTTTTTTTTTTTTTTATTGCTGACGACCAAACGAACAAAATCCAAAGACACATCACGGCTCGATCACAACCAAACACTTTTACTTCTTTTTGGGGGGAGGCCCCCTGGCTACGGAGCGGGGATCCCACTAAACCTGTTTACTTTACTGTGGCGGTTTTGCTCTCAACGGATTGAGACAGCCAGTCATTTCTGCAGTCGCATGACACACTCTGCGACGTCGACGAGCCGGAGAGGAGGATGTTTCGGGGGCCATGCGACGGGTAGGCCGGCAACTTGATGGTGGATAACCGTAAGCTGCCGCCTGGGACGATATTGTCAGCTGTAGCTTATGTATTTCACCAATCTTGGACTGCAAATTCGAATTCGTCCATGGCCCATATTTTCCAGTCCCACACAATGTCCTCGTTGTTGTGTGACATGACCGTTGGCACCTGGGTTGTAGAATATGTCCATTCAGTCACCATGGAACAGCGTAGTGCACAAAGGAGAAGTGTCGCTATGCTTGTGTCGAGGTGATGCAAAAGACGGAGCATAGTCCAAATCTCAGCTAAGCGGGTATCACGGTACAGCAAGGGATGTCTACGCAACCATCAGAAAGCAGACAAAGTCCAGCCACCAGCTGCCACCCTTCACATAAGCAGACGCCAGAGACCCAGCATGAGCGCCGCAAAACCAGTACACAGCCCCATGAGCCACTGCAGGGTCTGGAACTTGACCTGCTCGAGCTGCTGCCTGAGCGCCGCGGCCTCCTGCTCGATCTTGGTCTCGGTCTCCTTGATGCGCAGCTCCTGCGACACGGCCTCCTCGCGGATCCGGCCCTTCTCGAGGTTCAGGTCCAGGCGCACGCTGGCCTGGGTGCGGCCGATCTCGTCGCGCAGGCGCGAGTTGAGCTTTGCGATGTCGTTGGTCAGGCGCTCGTGCGCGGCCCGCGTCGTGTTGGACTCGGTCGAGTCGGCCGCCAGCAGCTCGCTGCGCAGCTTGGCAAAGTCCACTTTCTGCGTGTACGTCGCCTTGGCCGCGTCCTCGCGGGGCACCATGGTGCGGGTCAGGTTCTGGATGCTGTGCCGGGCGGCGCTGGTGTTAGCGAGGGAGAGAGAAAAAGGGGAGGCCCGCCGGCGTCCTGTGCATACCTCTCCTCGATGACGTCGTTGAGGACCTTCATCATGGCGACCGACTGCTCCTCGGTGAACCCCTCGCTCTGGAGGCGCTGCACGAACTTGAGCGTGTCAAAGTGGTGGTCCCGCCGCATCGGCGCCGATGCGTGGAACCTCCTCCTGCCGAGCGCCGCGCTCTGTTGCTGCTGCTGCCGCTGCCGAAGCGCCGCGCCTGTCCTTGTCGGCCTACGCTCGGCGCAGCTTAGGCTTTGCCTGCCGCTTGCTGTCGAGTAGAGAGACTTGCCGGGGCCTGCCCACGGCTGCTGTTGCTGTTTCTTCGGCGCCTGGCTGCCCGAGAGGGGGATCCTTAGTGCGCGCTGGCACATGGTCGCGCTGCTCCCCGCCACCGCCGGGGCCTGCCAGCTGAGGCGGGGGAGGAGGAACCTCGGGAGGGTCTGTAACGCGCTCATGGTCGCTTTGGTCTTCAGGCAGATAGGTAGGCACGGGGAGGCCGGCAGCGGGCGTTATGACGGCCTTTTGTCGCTCGATCTCGGCGATGGCATCGCGGCCCAGCGGGACTCGGGAGGTGACGTCTGTCATGTGGAGCAGTGAACAACGCACGTGCGTCTGCATCCTCCAATTGAGCTGCTTCCCGACAGGTGGGGTCTGCATATTCTGCTGGCCTCAGGCAAAAGTATCCATCCGGCTGGGGCACAAAACTCCGCCAGGGAAAATTTTCGTCTTTGGAGTTTTCTTCCCTTCCTTTCTTCTACCATATTGAACAACGCATTTATTCACATTCTCGAAAATGACAATTTTGATTCGAGGCGCGCGGATTGCTTTCGGGCTTTTCGCAGTTCGCCCAGGACACATCGAAAATTTTCGAACAGAATGGAGAGGAGATATCAGCGGACAATCTTGGGTGCGGCGCTTCCCTTGTCCCTCCGGGGGCCAAGGTGGGAAGGGTCGCAATGATTGAACGTACAGATGCCGTGCATGCATGTAATCGGCGCCAGACATATGACAGATATGACGTGCTTCCTGCGAGTGCCTCGATGTTCCTGCCTTGATGACACGTATGCGCAGGTGGCGTCAGGCGCAGGTGTCTGTCCGGAACTCTTGGACGCACTCTGGCGCCCCACGAAGCCGAGCTCAGCCTTGGCCCGGAGATAGTGGCGTCTCGTGCCGCAGCGCACGGCAGTCAAGATCGGTGACACGGTCAGACCGGGCCTGGAGTCGGGATCCTGAGATTGCCCAGGAGTGTCGACGTGGTTTCTGGTTACGTAGCCGCCCTGATAGATGCCCTGATCCCTGGCGAGGTTGCTTCGTGGCTATCTTGGTGTCCAACCTGGAGCGGACAATTGATATCCTTGCTTTCCACGTCCCGGCAGCACAACCATGGAAAGGAAGCTCTGATGGACGAGAACGTTGGGGATGCCCGTTCAGGCCCTTAAACTTTCTGTTACTCGTGATTATTCCTAAGGTGCCTGTGCCAGCTTTATGGCATCAAATCGGGTTCCGAGGAGCCTGACCCGGAGACTCTGGAACAAGCATAAAAATTCAAGCCCAACGGCATTCCCGTTACTTTTGTTGAACAGGCGAGTGGTACGGACAGGGGGAAAAGCCACCAGGACCCAGATGCTCGGATATTTGTTCTTTCTTTTTTTTCGCCCTTCGTTTCCGCCGCGATCAACAAATCCCTAGCCTGATGGAGAAACCGCCTCAGACATCGCGAGCCGGGCATCCCATGGCCGGCTGGTCGTGCCGTCCAGGCCCAGGGTCACCGGCCAACACGTGTGCGGGCCGTGCTCTTTCATAAACGTTGCTTTTTCAGTCCCCTACAATTCCGGACGAGGCTACCAAGGGGAGCATGACAGTGACAGTCGATCCATCTCATGACACGGGCCCCATTTCATAAGACATGACCCGGGCTCCATTGCCCCGAATCGGGAGAAGTGCGCGGCGATGAGGGAGCGAAAAAACAAAAAAAAAAAAAAAATTATTGAAGGGATAAGCCTGGAGCGTTTGGCGTACAGGGCGTTTGCACATACGAGGGCGGCAAAACAACCGCAAACAGCCAGTCAGTCAGACTAGTGTTGGAACCACACCGCCCTGAGGTCAGCACAGCCAACGGCGGCGCAGCATTGCCTGCCTCCACCTGCTTGGTCGGCCTTGGCTTTTTGAAACCCAAAACCGCCGAGATGAGGAGATGGAAGGGCAAAAGACGGGCAACGGCAGCCGTGGCGGCTCTGCCATTGCCCAATGGCAGGGCCAGGTAGCGATGGGTTCCTATTATCCGGGAATAAGATGGAGGCTTGGGGGCTTGCCGTCGTAGAGAGTGGTCGGAAGAGGGCATGTCGCCCGTCGCCCGACGACCCGAAAGCACACAGTGGGTGTTTCACAACCGCCGTCCTCACCCATGGGCAGCTGAATCCTTCCGATGGATGGACGCGATTTGATGGGCCAGAGTCGAGGCCCGGCCCACCTCCACAATCCTGAAATCAGGTGACCGCGCGACTGTGGGGGCCAGCCGGAGCGGGGTAGCGATCCTCAATTGTTTACAATCGCGTCTCAAAGCTGGGACGTCATTTGTTTACATTGGCATGGCGTGAAGCACAAAAAAATTTCGGTATCCGGGGACAAAAAAAAAACCTTGGAACCAACCACACTTTGGCCTTTTTGTCGGCTACACTTTAACTGGCGGTGTGGGCCACCAATACCTACCGAGAAACGGCTTAGGATCACGAAATCCGGGTCGTTGCGACTCTCCGAGACGAAACTTGATTGAATGCATTTTGCCTCTCTATTTTTCGTTCACGGTCCGGGACATGGGAGTTATGCAGGCGGCCGTGAGCCAAGCCTGCCTTGTCTGCCTGTGGCGGGCACTGGAGAGAGAGACTAGGGTCGGCGACTCCACCGGCGTACCGCCCGTGTTGCCGCGTCCCTCAAACCGAGACCGGCTCTCAATTATGCGCATTCTTCGATCACACGCGGCTCACCCGCAGCTGGGGACCTTGGAGAGCGGGGCAAGGTTTCTATTTTTTTCCCACCGAGGTGGCGGCGGGATATGGTACCCTTTCCTCAGGTACGTGCGGAACTACCGAGGCAGCAGCAGGCGAGTCGCCCGCTCGACAAGCTCTGCTCCCTTGCTGGAGGCGCTGATAGGCTCGTGGGCTACGCAGCAGGCTAGGTCTGAATCCGGCAAAAATACGCAACCTCCATGTTGCCATGGTCAGCCCGGATGGGTCTAGAATTCCCAAGGAGCCGAGAGGGAGGGAAGGAGGAGATGGGAAAGAGGCTGAGGCCACTCGACGGACTGACGCGGTTGGCTCAAAAGCGCACGCCGTCGTCGGGTTCGCCGTGCCGTTGGTTTCGCTTCATTTTCTCTGGCGCCTTTTTATCTGGGGCCCGCCGGTTCGTTTCTCCATGGAGGATGGGAGGGAGGGAGGGGTAAGTCGAGGGTAAAGGTGTATCCGTAGGGTAGGATAGCACCCGTTTCTAGAGCGAAGGGCTGCTAAACTAGCACGCAACCCAACACAGCCGCCCACGGGTTCCCAAGGAGGGGAGAAGGAGCTTGGGTGTTCGCAATCAATCTCCTTCAGGGTGGCGATCATCATCCGAGCTGAAGCTTGGGTCGGTTCCCAGTCGCGCGCGGCCTGATCGAGCTTGCGATAAAAACCCCGACTACGGCCTGTCATTGGCTGACAGACCCTAGGAGCGTCGGGCGGCGCAGCCGCTTTCTCCAGTCTGACATTACCCATTACCACCCCTCCTTGTGAGCCGTGAGCCCTTTTTCCCCTCACTTGGTTCTGGGTCAGCCGTTGCTCCAGCGCCCTGGCTTCCACGAAGCGAACTGTCCCGTCTCAAGCCGCAGCACTCGTCATGCGATGCCGGAGGGTCCGGGCGTGGTTGGTCATGCTCTCCAAGGTTTGCCGTCTGCCTTGCGACGTTCCTGGTGCCGTGACGCGGGCGCCTGCATGGCATCGAGGCGGTGTAGATGTTTTGGAGCCGCGAGAGAAAGTGTGACTGCAGAAGCTGAAAGTGGACGCTAGATGCATTGCATCGCCAGTGGTGTGGGAGAGCTGTATGCCGAAACAGGGAAAAAGTAAACAATGGGCACACCTTTTTTTTTTTTTTTTTTTCTTGCATCGCGACACGCGTTGTTTTTTTTTTCTTTGTCTCCCACCAACCAAAACCCTTTGTGTGGTTCCGGCTCTTTGCCCCTCCATGCAACCCCATGACAATGACACAACCGGTCACGTCGCAGGTGGTCGAGGGGCTTGGTTGCTCGAGGGTGAGGGGCTAGGCTTTGTTGCCCCTCCTCAGCCTGCCTTAGCCTTGTTTTTTTGCTGCATGCAGGTGTTCAATGCAACTGCATGGAGACTTCGTGCAGGAAACAGCAAAACAGCCGGTCGGGACAAGAACGGGAGGGAGGGGGGACCACCAGGCAGGCGGTGCAAGCGAACGGGCGGACGCGGTGGAGTCCTTTTTGTTTCGCCGCGCCCGGCGGAGGCGTGGGGAACGGAGATAGTGATGGAACGAGCACGACGAGAACCGCCAACCCTCACTAGCGGAAAGCTGGTTGGCTGGGGTGACGTCGGCCGATTCGAGCGCGATCTTGAACCCCTATGGGGGATCGGTGCTGGGGGCTTGGAAGAACAGGTGTTGATTGTCGCTGACCGATGCTTTTTTCGTCATCAATCGTTACCTTTTTTCCAAGGCAGCGAAGCCCGTATAAGAATTGGCCATGGCCTAGCGGCAGACCAAATTCATGCGATGGCTGCACGTTCTAGCATGGCGGCCACAAAAGCCGACCAGAAACAAGCGGTCGAGAAGCCGGCGCAGGCAGTTGATTGCACGACGTCGTGATTGCCCGGGCCCGGCGGCAGCGCGAGGGAGCATCGAGATAGGCTGGGTGTCGACCGAGCGATGGCGGCGGCCGAGACAGGAAACAAAATAGAAACGAGAAATAACACCTGACCTTTTGCAAATCCCAACCGAATCGAGATGCACGTCCGTTTGACAGATTTGACAACAAGCCTCTTTTTTCCGTTAATTATTGACAACCTATATCAGGCGCGCAGACTTGCTGGACGAAGATCGCGCGGTAATTCCCCGACCGATCCCATTCGCTGCCACGGGGCGCCAAACCAAGGCCAGTCGTTGACATCATTCGCCCAATGAATGCACATCTCGCGCCCGGCGTCGCCTATTGCCTTGTCTTAGACAGGTCAGGTACCCGTCCGCCTGTTCCCATGCCGGCCCCCAAGCCGTCGCGAGATTGAATCCCGTATCTGCCATCTGCCAAATCCCCATTCTCGCAGAACGCCCTACATATCGCGAATGCAGAAAAAGGGGATAAAAGCCATGTGGCCCATCTTTTTGCGCTGTAATATTGTAGACGAGGGCCAGGAATGAGCCGGATTCCCCTTCCGCCTCGCTGTCAGTGGAAGCAACGCGTGCACTGTCCAGAGCGTGTCCAGAGCAGCGTCCAAACGCGCTTCATTAGTTGCTCCGCTACACGCCTACACCGCGCTGCACATTTGCTTTCGCACATTATTACCGTTGGATACCGTGCTACAGTGTGAACGCACAGGGCGGGCCTGACATTTTTGATCCCTTCCTCGCACACCACGAGCCGTTTGCTGCACGCAGGTGGGTGGTCGCCCTCGGGCAACCAAGGGTGCCATGGCTCTTGGCTGCCGGGGTGATCTTTCTTAGCCAGGCCCCCCTGCCCCTCCCCTCCCTTGCACTGCACACTCCCATACCCACAGTGAGAGAGCCAAGCCCACTACGCTAAGCCGCGCGAGGGATGGGCCTAGGAAAAGTCCCATCTCTTGGTTCCCCAGGCAGTGCGCCGAGAAGTCGGGCCTGGTTTTGCTTGGGATCTTGTGCTGGTTCCTGGGTTGGGCCCGCGACCGGCCGACTTCTTCTCCAGGTCCGGCCCAGAGCTCGGCCACAAAGCATAGCAAGCGAAGAAACATTTACCGACTCGATGCTGAAAAAGGGCGGCACGGGCTTGTCAGACTTGTCAGTCACGTTTGACAGCTCGTTTCCCGCCCGAGCCTCGTGAACCTCGGACGAGTCAAAGCTGGAAGACCAGACTCACATGCAAAGCAAACACACACACGCGGGATTTTTTCTTCTACCTTTGACGCAGGATGCATGTAGTTGAAAAAAGAAGGGAAGAGCCTACCAAAGAATAAAAATTCAAGGGTCTGGCCCATATCTTTGGTCCCCTGCGGATCACGGCCAGCGCAGCAGCGCTTTCTGCCCTCGCTTATGAAAGCAACTGGAGTTGAGCTTTGCCGATTCGAGGCATCAAATCATACCTACGGCCCGCGGGCACGGGCTGTGGCATGCCAACGGGCCTTTCATCGTGGACATCGGTGGACTCCGGGTATGGGGCTCAGCAAGGGAGACGACATGAGGGACAGGAAGAAAAAAAAAAGAGGGAGACAAACGAAAAAGAAGCGACCGATTTCTTATCCATTCGCTCGTGATTGGCGCGAGGTCTGGGGTAAGGACCCAAGGGCGAGCCTTGCCCAGGTTGCATTTTCCATCAACTCGCGAAACACCCCCGGAACAGCGGGCAGCTGCACAGAGGGTCCCGGGCAATATTCATATCCGCCTTTTCTTATCCTCCCTTTTTTTTTTTTTTTTCTTTTTTTCTTTGTGGTCACCCCGGGTTGGGTTCTCGCCTCCACGGAAACGAGATGTCGTCTGCACGCTTTGGCCCTTCGACCTGTCCATCCCACAGACAGAGAGGAGCCGCTTTCTCGCGTGTTTTCGGAAGGAGAAAAAAGAAGAAAAGAAAGGAGGAGGGCCGTAATGCAACGGGCAACCGCAGAGAATGCCATTCCGGAATGCTCGCTTTTTTTGCCTATGGCTGACTGGCTGCATGGTACAGCACAGGGCCCCTGGGCTGGATTGGCGTGCCTACGGCCTGTGTGAAGCCTGCACTTCTGTTTTATTCTTTTTATTCTTTCCTTCTTCTCTGGGACCGATGTTTGCGGAACATTTCCCCACTGCTCCGCGCTGGGCCGGTTACCGTGGAAAGCGAGAAAAAAAAAAGGAAGCACGAGGAGGCCGATCCACGCCCGCACGGCCTGCAAGCTGCACGCCTCACATTAGATCTCCATCTCAAAAGACACCGGCCGAAGAGGCGGTAAAAGAAAAGTTTGATTTGATAACTGGGGAACCGCCGGGTTGGGAATTTAGCACAATTCCGAGCTGTTGCTTGCTGGACAGTGTCTGGTGCGGTGTTCCTTTCTTGGAAGTCTGTTCGCGGGCACGGCATGCACGCAATATACGCAGGCTTGCTCGACACGTGGTTCGCTGAGCAGGCAGGTATGCTTCTTTCGCGCCCAATGTCACGCCAAAATGTGTGAAATGCGTGGTGATTTTCCTGTTACACGCCGTAGATGCCTTCATTCTGGACCGGCAATTGAGGAACTTGCCCATCCTCGCGGTTCTAGTGGTCGAGTCGTCCTCCTTGATCATTTCACATCGCCGCGGTTACGACGCACTGCTGTAACCCCAACGACGACAAGATTGAAGGCCGCACCATGAGCTAAAAAGGGACCCCTGCCTGCCAACGCACACATTTTGCAATTTGATCTCGCGGCAGCACGGCTGGCCCAGCTTCTTGGGGCGGTCCTCAAAACGCCATTTCGGGCCAAGTGCCACTGCCTCTAGGCCCAGCGAGGGAAGCCCAGGTGGAATTGCGTGCTAGACTTTTACCGCAGGCGCCCTACCAACCGACCAGGGGGAGGGCAGGCTACCCAGCAAGCAAGATATTCCCGCGCGCTGCTAGGCTGACCCCCTGCTAATCGCCGCCCTGTCTCAGCCGCCAGCGAGGGAGGGGAGGCCAGGGGTGGGATGGTGGGCTCGGCCAGGGATTGGAAGCTACCCCTGCCCTGTCGGCCGGCCAGTCGAACTGGATCGCCGTTCTTGTCGGTTCTTGTGAGTGGGCAGAGGAACGACTGGATTCTCTCCTCCCCTCCATCGTCAATCCCACCCCTGCCCCGTTTGCTCTTTGCGGTTGAGCTTTTTCTCTCTCCTCTCTCTCTCTGGATCCATGCGTTTGGCCATGGGGGAAGGGAGGAGACCAACCAACGAGCCAGCCAACCAGAGCCGAGTGGGCTCTTTTTTTTTTTTTTTTTGTTTCTTCTCGGCCGGCGGGCAAGCCTGACACGGCGGGCGACGCCAGGCCTGTGGATTGGCTGCTGGATGACGACAGTCGCCGTTTGCGGGCGTCTGAGGTCGTCCTGAGACTTCTGGGCTCGAATGGCCGGATCCGGAAGGAGGATCGGGCAGTCAGTCTGAGGTGAGGCGTTTGCAGCGTCTTTGCACATGGCATTACGAGCTTTTTCTTTTCGCGGTGAGCAGCTCTCACCGTTGTCAGCTGTCATCCCATGGATATTCCATGGGCGGGCTGGATGTCATTTGATAATTTGATCCGACCGTGACTGCCTACATACGCCTACTGCGGGCTCCATGACCCAACGTGTCATCCGCCTGATGCAGCCTGCTGGAGCTTGGGGCCTGCTTCATCGCGGTGGAGCGAAAAAAGAATGGTGGTGACGCTGGCGGGCGGGACGCTCGGTGGTGCGATGGAAGCTCTTGCAACAGCTTCTTTTCCCACGCCTGTTGCGCTAGTGCTGCAGGCTTTGTCCTTGGGCGTGCAGCAGAAGACGCATGCAGCTGCCCGGTCCCGTCGACTCTTGTGCTGCACTGCACAGATTTCTGGCATTGTCGGGGAAACGAGGCACGCAGAAGCGCGGTTTTGGGATGGTTGTATTTGTGAAGGCGAGTTATCCCAGGCGAAAAAACCCGACCCGTCAAAAAAAAAAAAAAAAAAAAAGTGAATCGCTATCATCAGCCATGTCTCTAAACTGCCGATTGAGGCTAACCTGCCCCTCGGCGCTGTCTCTGTTTCCCAAATTATCCTCGCCTCAAATGTCTCAGCTGCGACTGGCAAACGAACCGAGCTAGCAACCGCCGGACGGGGCGCCATCGAAAGCCATAATACCTACCTAGGTTTGCCCGCCGAACACTCCCTTCCTTCCGCCTCTCCCTTCGGTGTGTCGAGCGCGTTGCTCCGGGTATCCGTCTTGAGAAGGCCGGATCCAAGGTGATGGCTCAATACACTCTGTCTGATTACGTCGACGCGCATCACCGACTTGCCTTCCGTAAACGTAGGTAGAGGCCCGTCGTAGAATGCTACTGGATTACACCAGCCGGCGCCGTGCCTGCGCACAAAATCAGGATGCCGTCGGCCGGGCGCCCTGATTTGTTCCTGCCGGAAGGATGTGATGATGTAAATGCGCGCCTTGGCCGGGACAGCACAAAAAAAAAAAAATGAGGCCGGTTTGGGCGAGCCCACCCGCTGTGGTCCGTTTCCAGCGCTTGCAGGTGGGTCCTGGCAGGCAGGCAGGCCCCCTAGAAGATGAGAAAAGCAGGGAGCCGGGAAGATGGAGGGCTTGACGAGGCAACCCGGCTCTGCTCGATGGCACTGGCCGACGGGGTGCTTGAGCGTGTGCACTGTGGTGTGTGGGCGGGCGGGAAGGGAGGGGGTCCAATTGAATCAAGCACGCGCGCGAGGTCGCCAAAAAAACCGCCGGCACGAACCAGGCCATGACCGAGCAACCGCTATCTCCCCTGACAACCTGCTCTGGGGACCTGCTCTGGCTCCGGAGCTCACCATTTGCGAGATCCACCGGCCGCACCACGCTGTGAATGCCTTGCTACTACTTCTTGCCGGCGGTCCCCTCCATTCGCCAATTTGTTCCCTCTCTTTTCCCTTCAGCCCTTCGTCGGACGGGACGAGGTCGGAAGTACAGCCCCAGCTCGCCATTCCTCTGCCTCGTGTGCACACTGCTCCTCAGCAAAGAAGCCAGAGTCGACAGACACCAAAAAGCGTCCCTTCCACCCCGTTGGAACCGACCCTTTTTCTGCTCGGCTTTGTAGCGTGTCGCATAAGCAACAGGACCATCCCCGGCTAAAGGCTCCCCCGACGAAACGAAGACCCCGGGAGCCCCAGAGGATCGTCGTTGTATGTGGCCTTGCACCAGCTCACATACACCCTCGACCGGATTTTCTCTGCCCGCCCGCCGTGCCGCAATTTGCAGCAGGCGCACCAAACCCGTCCTCCAGCTCCCGCCAGCAGCTCTCGCGCAGCAGCTCCAGCAACCAGCTAGCACCCCCGCTTGTGCACCGCCGCCGTTCGCTCCAGCACGGGAAAAGGAACAAAAAAGAGCAGCGTCTGAGCACCCCCAGCCCGGCGTGGTTCTTTTGCATCCACCCCCTCCCTCTCCCTTGGATCCTGCGTCCAGGCCGCTCGTTCTCTTGACCACACAGACTCGCCTCGATTCTTTCTTCCCCCAAGTGTGGTCGAGTAACGCATTGATGTCTGCGCCCTCGGACTCCCGTCCCTAGCACTTCCTCTCTTGACCCGCCCTCCTCGGCCCCAAGAGAGCTCCTGCCGCACATCCCAGCCCGCAGCCAGTCCACACCCCCGGCCTCCAGGAACTCCTTGGTTGAACCGGAAACGGCAGTGCAGCAGCAGACAGCCCTCTCCCGCAGCCTTCATCTACAGCCACGTCCGCCCTCTTGTACTTGCACGGGTTTGCTTGGCTTTCCACCACTACGACTTCGGATCCTATCACCTCTCTACTCTCGTACTGTGGTCGCAGGCCGGCACGGCACGTTCACCTAATAGTTAAACCACCACCCCGAGTTGCCGCATTTGCTTGCAGGTAGCTCAACTCCCGGCGAGCCATCACTCACGAGACAAGACCAACCAACCCATCCCTGCCGCTTCCAGGGACACGAGGATTTTCACGAGGACCAGGACATCCACGCTCGCGGACACCAACCATCCGTGACGCACGAAACGAGGTTAGGGGAACGAACCACGACAACCCACAGCAAATATGGAGGACTCATCACCGCTCGCGGCCATCCGCCGCCCCGCCGGCCCTCTGTTTGGCCACCGCACCGACGCCTTCCGGACCGACATCGGCTTCTACTCCCCGGAGAGCAAGCCGAGGGCATTCAACCTGCGTGAGCAGCTGGCATCCAAGAGGACCTTCTTCAACGACGACTTCCTCAGGGGGTCGCCTAGCATCAGCCTCGCTGCGGATCTGTGCCAAAACTTCCGCATAGATCAGGACAACAGGTGCGTTGATTGGCTGGGCGGGACTAACACGAGGGACTCAATTCACGGCATCGAGTGTGGGGAATAAGCCGTCGCCACAGAAAGCTAACAATTGTGCCGACCACAGCCCCAAGTTCCCGACACCGCGCAGGGCGCTGTTCACCTCGAACATGATGTGCGAGATGGGATCGCGTGGTAAGCCTGCCCTCCAATGTTCCTGGGACGAAACATGAGGCGCTGGCATTTGGGCTATTGGAACCGCGCTTTGTGCTGACAACGGGCAGACTACATCCCCTCGACGCCCATCATGGCTCCCTCGCCGTCTCCCTGCGGCATGGTGGAGATGATGGATATCTCTCCCCTGCCCCACAAGATTCCCGCTGGTGCGCTTGTGGTTCCGGGCCCATTAATCTGCGAGGTCGAGGTTGAGTCTCCAGTCCTGATGGAGGGTGCCGAGATCGAGCCCAAGGAAGCGTCACCACAGCCCGAGTCCGCCGAGCCTGCAGAGCCGGTGGCCCCTGCTGTGGCGGCAGCTCCCGCGACGACCGAACTGCCCAAGCCCATTGCTGAGTGAGTGGGCTGCCCTGATTGGCGAATGGAGAGTTCTCTTATCGAAGCAGCTTCTAACATGTGCCTGTCGTCATTCTAGTCGCAAGAAGCTCGCCCTCCGTCGCCCGTCCCTCACCAAGATGAAAGGTTACTCGACCAGCAATCTGATGAGCCGTGGACAGCCCGACAACCAGCTCCCTCCCTTCAAGTTCGGCGGTGCCGATGCCAAGGTTGGCTCATCTGGTCTAAGCCTCAGCGAGTGCTTCCAGGTTTCGCCTCCCCAGGATCGCCGCCCCGCGACCGCCAACAGCCCGATCGCGCACATCCCCGGGCCGTTGCGTGCCCGCTCCCAGTTCTCCGGCCTGGCTAGTTCTTCGAACATCGCCCGCAACGGATCTCCCATTTCGAGCCACTCGAGGCGGCCTTCGAACCCCTTCATGCGGCCACGTAAGCAGTACCGCCGCTCGTTGAGCATGTTCGAGAACTCGGGCGACGTCATGAAGACGCGCAAGGAGGAGGCCTCGGCACCCACACTCGCGTCCGTCATGGACATCGAGGAGCCTGCTGAGCTTGTGCTGCCTCACTTCTTCCCCGAGGGACAGACCGACAGCATCCCGCGTATCAAGCGCTCGACTCTGCTTGACGTCCTCGACGGCCGCTTCAACGAGCACTACGACAACAAGCTCATCATCGACTGCAGGTTCGAGTACGAGTACGACGGCGGCCACATTGACGGTGCCATCAACTACAACGACAAGGACCTGCTGGTGTCACACCTGCTCAAGACGCCCATGGAGGGTCGCACCCTGATCGTGTTCCACTGCGAGTACTCGGCCCACCGGGCACCCCTGATGGCTCGTCACGTGCGCGCCGAGGACCGCACGGCCAACGCCGAGTTCTACCCTCGCTTGACCTACCCCGAGATCTACATCCTCGACGGCGGCTACAGCGGCTTCTTCGAGGAGCACCGCGACAGGTGTTACCCTCAGGCGTACGTCGAGATGGGCGCTGCCGAGCACGCCTTCACGTGCGAGCGCGAGATGGGCCGTCTGCGCCAGAACCGCAAGGGCGGCCTCTCGCGTGCCCAGACCTTCGCGTTCGGCTCCGGCGGCGTCCAGGACTCGCCCACGGCGCCCCAACGCTCCGTCTCGGCCACGGCCACGTGCAAGGACTCGTCACCCATGTCCATGATGCTTGGCGCCTCTCCCATCCTGGGCAGCGACAGGTTTCATGCTAGGCGGATGGCCTCGTACTAAGCCAAGCTGAGTCACCGACGTGAGAGCGCCGGTTCTCGGCTCTGTGGATTGATCCGTCATTAACCCCAACCCGCCTGAACGCCTGTTGGGACTAATATGTATTGTCACCATCCACAGCAGTTGTCGACCCCTGACTGCCACGGCATCCTCCACGACCGCCCAAGGCTGCCGCGATCACCCTCTCATCCCCTTCTCGTCTAGGTCATACTGCCTCACGATGACTGTGTTGGGTTGGCTCTTGATCGACTAACTCTTTACCAGAGAAGTTGCTCAGTGGTCCTAAAGAGAGACATCTCTTGGGATCAGATCGTGCGCTCGCCTCTTTTGATTTTTTGCTGCCTTTGCGTGTCATTGGTCGCTCTCCGCCGCCTTATCTTCTTGAGCTGTTTTATACCACCATGCTTTTATCGCTCGACAAGGCGGCGGCCATCGACCCCGGAGCCCGACTTGTCGCGGCGAGTCTTTCTTCATTTTTGAGCCGTCTTCGCATTTTTCTGTCATCCTGAGGCATTGGCATAGCATTTGCATTGGAACCCGCGCCCCCAGCATGCCCTTGGATCCGGCATCTGAGTGGCCTCTCGGCCGCGACCTTTGGTTCTTTCTCTCCATTTTATCTGCTCTTTCCAGCAAGCAAGCAAGCTACGTTATTCTCGCCATGTTGCGCTTTGCAACCCAGCACCTGCCGCCTCTCGGAGCGACTTCGATCTTCGACCTCGTGGTCGCTTCGTTGCTATCCTCCACCTAAGGAGACGAGAAGCCGCGTCTTTCTTGCTCGGCAACTATTGGCAACATGCCCATCACTATTGCGTCTCGCATCAACTTATTACTGCGATCTTTGCTTCTGGAGTTTCTCGCCTGCTCTTGTTGCCAGCAGTCCCGCAGCAACACCATTCACCACTTGCGGCTCTCCCTCCTCGCTGTTTGGTGTCAACACGAAGTCACCAACAGCCACTGGCTAGCACACATCGAGACCTCTACTGATGGGTTGCCATCTTTGCCGGCAAGTCGGACCGGCAAATTCGTCCAGCTTAAGACACATCTGCGCCGCTCGACCGTAGCTCTCCAGTGCGAAGCTACTCGGTACAGAAGAAAAATGCGGGCGCCCCTCAATCGACATGAGGGGTATGCCTATCGGCGTCTTGAATGACGACCAACCTTCTCCTTTGTCAGTTGTCCCAACGCAACCGCCGAGCCCTCGTGCCCCGGTTGCGCTCTTTCTTGTAGGGAAACCCGAGGTTGTCCGAAAAAAAAAAAAAAAAGGACCCCTCGCCCTATTTGTCTGTCTGTCTGTCTTGTCCTGTTTCTGGCTCTTGTGCGGTCTTATTGCGCTATGGCGCTCTCTTTTTTCTTGTACAATACAGTTCCCCTGATTTTGTGGAAGCGAGCATGTGCAGGAAAGAAAAATAGTAACTCGAGAAAGGGGGTGCAACTGAGGAAACTGGGCGGAGGTTTGTTTCCGCCCGTTATCTATCTGCATGAAAGCGGACTGGGCTGTGTGTGCGGGACTGGTTGTTGTTCGCATCTTTTCTCCCCCCATCCATCATCATCACCATCTATCATCGAGTCTGTTGTCAGCCCCGAGTCAGTCTTATACCCACCAGCACCACCTCCCCGTTTTGGGTTCCGGATATCGTCGACCGGTTCAGAAACCAAAGACAGACCCAACAAAAGAACTGAAAAAAAAAGACAAGCACAAAAAAAATAAGAAAAAGGACACTTATTTCAAACAAGCTCTCGCCTAAATAACCGTGGTGACTTTGCCTGTGTCTTGCTTGGACTTGCCGTTTTCTTGAGCTGGTGATGACTCCTGACCCAGCACCATGGATGGGAGATGGGATCGATGTCTCCGAAGCGTGAAGTGTGAGGCTGCGGCACGTGATGCTTGCTACCCCTGAGCGACTGATTTCGGGGGCTCAGTTTGCTCTTATTTTGGAACTAACATTGAGTTCATTCGGGACACATTGCATTGGAACGATTTTTGATTGTTTTTGGTCGAGATCGCGAGAATGATCTTTCCAGTCTAGACTCGGCAAAAGTTAGGAGGAGACAAAAGCGCCAGACGCACAAACGCCTTTTACCATCCGTCCCAGACAACCTGGAACCCGCGGGACCCTTTTCTTTCTTTCTTTTTTTTCCCTTTGTTTTGTTTTCTTCCGGACAGACAGAGGAAATGATGAGAGGGAATGACCCGGACAGACAAAGGAAAGAATGAAAGCGAATGACACCGGGAAAAAATCGAGGCCTTGCGCCGTCGACCCATGCATGATGATGGGTCGACTAGGCGCTGTGCAGGTCACCATCACCATCGCCGCCGGCCTGTCATGGCGGCGATCTCGTGGTGTTGGTGTTGGTGTTGGCGGCAGTGCGCAGGCTCGCCGCCATCATGGCGTACTCAAGGCCTACGTCGGACGGCACGCCGGGCTCCGAGCGCTGGTGGTGCTGGTGCCGTGCCGACCGCCTGCCGGAGGTGCTCTGGCGCCCCGGGCCTCCACTGACCTGCTGCTGCTGCTGCTGCTGCTGCTGATGGGCGCTGGGGAAACTCCTCCGGTCGTCGGCGCGGGCTAGGGAACGAGGGGCGGGTGCCGGCAGCGTCACAGGACGGCTGCGGCTACTGCCGGCCGTCGCTAGCGCGGGGTCCACGGGGAGGAGCAGTTCTGCCGGCAGAAAGCCCGTCGCCGTTGTTACGGCCGCTTGGTTGTCCGTGCAGACGTGGAGCGGATCCCGGATCACCGCCGGCGGGGGCGGAGTGGGCAAGAACAGCGAGTCGGTTCTGGTGTATGCCCTGGAGAAGTCGGGGATGTCGTCGTTAGCGGGTGCTTCCAGCTCGTAGACGGGCTCGGCCGTCGCGCTGTGGGGGTTGTTGAGGTTGAGGCTGCTAGATGATGCAGGCTGGTTACTCACATGGTTGCTGTCGCTAACCCACTGCGGGAAGAACGAGTCCCGTGCCGAGTCGATGCGGCGGGGCGGGGCGGCGACGCCAGGGAGGGCCTCGTCAACACGGGGAGCGTTGGAGGCGCTGCTGTTGAGGAAAGCCGCATCCCAGTTGGACGACAGCGATGATGTCGAGGGAAAGGAGTGGAGGGGGGGCGTGGTCGACGGTGGAGTCTCCACCACACCGGGCCGGTAGCCCCTGAACCCCTGGTTCCGCTCCTTGGCCATAGCCGACAGGCAGGTAGATGGAGCCTGCCTGCTGCCTGAACCGGCAGGCGCTTTGGCGGTAGGAGGGTTGAAGGTCCTGCCTTCAGCCCTGTGGCCCGTCGTCTTGGTGGTGGTGTTGCGAGAGCTCGCAGACGTAGCCTCGCCGCCTGATGTCCTCGGGCGCTGCGGCAGCGGCGATGCCTTGGCTGCTTTGGGTGCCGCCGGCCTTGCGGAGGCACCAACGGCAACAACCGTTGGGCGCTGTGGGGCGGCGAGGGACACGGCTCTGGCGGTGCCGCGCTCGGCTGCGACCAAGGCTCCGGTCCGGATGCTGCTCAGCGACGAGGTAGCCGTCACGTTCGGCGGCGAGGCGGCTGCCAGGGGCCGCGGCGCCAGAGTCGTGGTGGCGCTGAGAGGCCTTGTGTCGTCGCGGCGGCCGCCGCTGCCCTTGCTTGCCTCGATTCCCGCGCTGGCACGCGGGCGCGGCGGGGACGGATGCTGGCGATGGCTGTGGCGGCCCTGGCGCTTGCGCATCTCCTCGAGGCTCTTGCGCGAGGCCGCGAGCTCGAGCCCCATACTTTCCGACATCTTGCCGCCGTTAGTGCTTATGCGCTCATCGCACGTCGGGCACACCTCACCTTCGATGTTCCGCACCCGCTTCTTGAAGTCCTGGCACCCGCGCACGCTCCTGGGGATGCCGAACAGCCTGCCGAGTCTCGCCGGGCACCGGATCGCTCCTGTCTTGTGATGATGTCCGCAGAGGGTGTAGCTGATTCCGTACTCGCGACACATCTACAAGGCTTGCTGGTTATGACTAGGAGGATTGGTTTGGGCGAGACGGGCGGGCTGTGGGCGGTGGGCTGTGGGAAGGGTGGGGTTGTCGTTGGGTGGACGTAGACACTGGGTCTGAAGAAGGAAAGAAGGCGGGCCACCACTGGCGAGGGGTTGGGGGGGTTTTTATGGTTGGGGGCGCGGTTGAAGGCCCAGGTGTGTCTTTGTCTGGACATGGGGCTTTGTCCTGACACAATAGCCTTGTTTTAGCACTCTTGGTCATGCCCGTGATGTACGACTGAAATTCGGAACCTCACCCCTTAAAGAAGGCTACGCCCTTCACTTTGAGGAAGCGAGGTAAGGACGCGAGGCTGAAAGAGGCTGTATCGGGTTCGGTCAAGGGACACCCAAGTATTAGCAACACTAGGAACACTCCGTGGAGTGCCCAAGACGGCCTGTAAGGAGCCGGCTAGATACCCAATGAGGGAGAGAGACTAGAGGTTCACGATTCTTAGGTAAGTTAGAAGTGAATTTCCATGCTAAAAATGTATTATCGTCATGATGTTCTGTGTTGCTATACCCCTCGTACATACACGCCCCTGACGGCGAGCTAGGCGGTGGATCTTGCAGTCGGGCGGAGCCGGCCTACCACGCGACAAGGGAATCAACCGCACCCAAGGGTCTGTCAAGGTTTTTGTTATCGAATGGTCGATCAACAGGCATGGGTCTTGTGTGTAGGAAAAGAATCCCATGCTTCTCCACCATATTCTTCATGCTAGATAGCGATATGCTGGGTTTGTGGCTGCTGAGTCCTCTATCCGCTCCAGGTATTCTCTCCCTATGAGGTCTTCTATCCTTGCCTTGATCATGGGAACTTGAGGCTGAAACCGTGGCGCGAGCTGGCTGATGACTTCCGTCAGGAGTGAGTTGTGCGGCAGCTCCTTGCGGGATCTGTGCGAAGTCGGTTAGTTGGTATCTCTTCGGGTTGTATGCTGGTGGATACATCAGGGTCGAGGAGTCGATCATCACTGAATTTCTGATGCCGACCTCGACCCAGTTGCAAACTTGCATCTCAAGAAACAAGCATCAAAAGAAACAATCACAACCAAACGAGAAAGCTCTGGAACATACTTCATTATACGCACGATGGCCGCGTCGACCATGTGCCGCCTCGTCTCGTCGTTCTTGTCCTCAGTCTTCTGGCGCTCCTCGTCGCCCTCGACTTTTGAGTGCGAGCTGATGACGGGCGCCTTGATCTTGATGGTCTTGCTCACGAAGCCCGTGTTGAACGAGAAGCGGTCGCCGGGCCGGATCGTCTTGGTCGACGGCTCCTTGAGCAGCACCCTGGCCTTGGGGTTGATGGACAGCGACGCCAGGGCGCGCGAGAGCTCCTTGGAGGGGATGTTGGTGGCGGCCTGGATGTCCTCGAGCGACAGCGACGCGCCGTCGGCCACGTCATTGAACAACAGCAGCAGCACCATGCTGTACGTCGACGCGCTGAGCTCGTACCGCCGCTCCTTGCTGAGCGGGCCCGTCTCGCGGCCGGGGACGCGCGGGAACACGCACTTGATGTCGGCCGTGCCCGCCGACCCGACCCACGTCAGCACGCGGCCGCTGCGGTCGCGCAGGTAGAACTTGAAGAAGCTCTCCTGTAGCCGTTTCACCTCGGGCGGGTAGATGCACTCGGTAGAGCCGCCGCCGCCCGGGTTCGTGGCGCTGTCGGCCAGCTGCTGCGTGCGGCCCATGACTTCCGGCGGCCAATTGTTGCTAGTAAGCACGCTCACTGACAGCTCAATAGGCTTGGCCTCGCGGTAGCCCGCGTCGTCGCCGAGCGAACTGATGTGCTCGTGGTACTTCTTGGACAGCTCCTCGGACGTGGCCATGTCCTTGAACATGCCCTCGAACTTTGACGTGAAGTGCTTGCCCAGGTCCAGCTGCATCAGCGAGATCATCTGCTTCTCCACTTCCTCGCTGCCCGACTTGCTGTGCAGCAGTCGCCGCGCCAGGTGCTTCTGGTAGTAGCGCTCAAAGAGGTCCTTGTCCTTGAGGTACCGGATGAGCACGATGGCCTTGTCCAGGATCGCGCCCACCTCGCCGTCCGTCTTGCCGCGGATCCCGCGCTTGAGGTTGTCGTCGATGAAGAGCGACACGTACTCGGAGCTGCGCGGGAACGCGTGGATGAAGTCGGAGAAGCCCTTGGTGATGGCCGACTGGATCGCCAGGTCCTGGTCGAAGCACTGCTCCCACAGCACATCGTACTTGTCACGTAATGATAGAACGTCGTCTACCCACTTGATAGCTGCCGCCGTTTGCTGCGCCTGCAGTGATAACGGCTGCTGCTGTGCCGCCGCCTTGCCGCCACTCTTGCTGCTTTCTCCCTCGACCTTGGTGTCACCGCCATCAGCGGCAGCGGCGGTATCTGCCGCGGCCGAAAGGTCCATATCCCGCAGGTTCTTCTCGATTTCGGCGCCTTGGGCTGTGATCCTATTCTGCAGGCCATTTTTGAGCGCTTCCGTCGTGGGGTCAACCTTGAGTATGAGCTCGTACAATATCGCCAGGTCCTCAACGCGGTCGTTGTCCAGCATCGACTTCAGCCCGTTGCTCTCGAGTGCTAGCAGCTCGTGGAGGTGGGTTGAAATGAGCTCGGCCTCGACGACCCTTGCGATTTTGTCCGTGGTCAGCCGTGACAGCGTGGTGCGGCAGCGGTCGGCCTCCTCGCGCAGGCGGCGGTGTGTGTGGCGCAGCCAGACGCTGGCATCGGCGCCGCGCAGCAGACGCAGGGCCTCGGCGCGGTAGAACTTGCGACTGGAATCGAGGAAGGGTTGCTCAAAGTAGGTCAGGTACAAGCGCTGCGAGTCGAGCTCGTCATCGGTCTCATACAGGTCCTCGAGCATAGTGACGCAACGGTGTATTAGGTTGCGGTCCACAACGTCGCCCTCGCGCTCCATGTTGACGTGGTCAAGAATAACGGCGCACAGGATCTCCCAGATGCTAAAGGTGCGATTGTAGCCTGGCGATGAGATGGTGCCCGGGTCGAGCAGGTGGTCGCGGAACAGGCCGATGGTGGTGACAAAGATGGATGTGTTCTTGCTCTCCTTCAGCCAGCCCTTGTCGAGGTACATCAGGATGTCGGCCACCATGTTCATCGACATGTTGTGGCTCTCCCACGCGTCCTTGAGGCCGCGCAGGAAGGTGTCGCCCATCTCGCGCCGCTCGTGGGCGCTGGTGCCCGGCACCTCGAACACGATGATGTTGACGAGATTGGGCGCGATCAGGGCCTGGATCTGCGGGATGACCTGCTTGGCAAACCATTCCCGCTCAAAGTCCTTGACCAGGTCGTAGAGCCTCTCGCCGTGCTTTTTAAGCACGATCTTGTACGATGCGCGGTACAGGTGCTCGAACGACAGGCGGCCGGCGTTTCGGTTGTGGATGTCGGTGAGCGCCTCCCTGAGCACGCCCCAGCACTGGTCGAACTCGTCGGCCTCGGGCCGGAGGGTCTGTCGTTCACCAGCGTGGTCAGCCGTCTGTTGGTCGCTGCCCCTGAGGGGGAGGAGTGGGGCGGTAGAGCTACTTACCCGCTTTGGCGGCCTAATCTTGCCCTGTCGTTGCATCGTTATGGTCGTCGGAGCACGTGTGGGGGTGTCTGTCGGGGATGGTGGCAAGGCGAGGCCGAGCACGGCACCATAGCAGCCGTTGGGTTGCGGCAGGAGGAGGTGCTGATTTCGCACGCACACGCGGGGGGGGACCGTGCAAGTCGGGCGTCTGCGCGTCTGGGTTTAGGTACAAGACGGCGAGGCCGACAGCAGACAACCAGCGCGAGCGTCAGCCGACCGCAGTCGCAGAACTGGGGAAATGAACAGGCTCTCTGGCGGAAGGAGGAGGAGGAGGAAGAGGGAAAACAGCAGATTTCGATTTATGTCAGGCAGAGAAGCGATGCAATTCGCGAAGCTCCCCCAGCTTTGGTTTGGCTGCCCCTCACAAAAGTGGAGCCGCTGATGGCAGCCGGTTTGGAAGGCCCGCTAAAGTGCTTGCAGCCTTTGAGTCGGCCCCACATCGCATCGTCGCGCTTGGGCGCCACGCGGTTCAGCCGCGCTTGTGCGGGAAAGTCGACGTCATTGGTCGCGGATCCTTTGGGACAGCGTCAAATTTTTGATGGCGGCCAAGTCGGAATTCTTTGCGATGCGACAGCCGAAAATATCAGTCCTCAGGACAACCGACACTTCACGTGTTCGCGTTTACACACACAAAAACGATTGAATCTAATTGAGAATTGGGGTTCCGAGCTTATCAAAGAATTAATAAAAAAAAAAAGAAACAAAATGGCGTCCAGAACAGCTCCCCGCCTCCTCTCATTGTCCCAGAGGCTGGCCCCCTCCCTCCTCGCCGACGCGACAACGACAACGTCCACACTTCTCACGAGGTCAAGAACACACACCGCAATCACACAGAACGCACACACACCCCGTCCCCGCCTCACACAACAACACCGCTTCCAACACACGATCCCGCGCTTCACCGGCCGCAACCCCTTCTCCGCCAACCCCTCCCCACGGGGCGGCGCAGACCGGGCAGCAGCAGCAGCACCAGATTCCGATGCGACAACAGCAACGAAACCCACAGAAAACACCACCAGCCAGCAGAACCGCATCCAGTCGCAGCCGCACTACCAGCTGACCTTCACCTGCGTGCCTTGCGGTGCGCGGTCCAAGCACGCCATCTCCAAGCAAGGGTACCACCACGGCTCCGTCCTCATCACCTGCCCGGACTGCCGCAACCGCCACGTCATAAGCGACCACCTGGGCGTCTTTGGCGACCGCAAGGGCGTCACCGTCGAGGACCTCATGCGCGACAGGGGCCTGCTCGTCAAGAAGGGCACCCTCGGCGAGGACGGCAACATCGAGTTCTGGGAGGACGATCTGCCTGACGGTGCTGCGAAGGCATAGAGGGTCGTGGGTCGTGTTTTACGCGTTAACTGTATCATAAGCGTTCCACTTCTCTGGCTCGATAAAGAAAGTCGCGTTATCAAAACGCGCATCGCATCGTCTTGAAATAGCTGTACCCGTTTGTCATTTGCGAAAGACATCTAGATACGCCATTATATGTATATATGACCCTGAAAAGAAACGAAAAGAGGGTGTAACTTTTCTCCGCCCAATCCCAAACCCAAACGCCTGGTCCACAAATATTTCATCCCATGTGCTCCCCCAAACCCCCCATCACACGGCCTGCCGCATAGCCCGGTGCTCCTGCCCGCGCGCCTTGCGCTTCTCCTTCTTTTTCTCAAACTTCTTCCTCTTCTCGGCCCCGGCCCGCTCCGGCGCCGCCACGGCCTCGATCTTGCGCTTGGTCGACCGCATCTCCCTGCGGCCCCGCACACCTTCTCCCACCGCCAGCAGCGCCGCCGTGTACGCCGCCGTGCCGAGCCGCCGCTGCAGCGCCTCCATGCAGTCGCGCGCCTTGACCTTTAGGGACTCGTACTTCGCCGCAAAGTCCGCGTCGGGCGACCAGGGCGTCGGGACCGCCGGGTCCGTCACGTTGCGGAGCGGCCGGAGGATCGCGCGCAGCGAGGGGCGCACGCGCTCGACGGGCGCGAGCCCGTCGCAGTAGGCCGACAGCACGTCGAGCGCCGCCAGCTTGGGGACCAGCTCGGTCGACTTGGGCCGCGTCTCCTTCCTGATGATAGCCGCCAGCCGGCCGAATATGTAGCGGCTGTTGGTGAACTTCTTCTTGCTGTCGTCGCGCTCGACTGCTTCGCCGTCGTTGCCGCCCTCACCCCCGTCGCCGTCCTCGCCCCCGTCGCCAGACTCCGAGCCCGACTCCTCCGACTCGAACTCGACCGCGTTCCCGAGGAAGACCAGGATCTGCGCCACCTCCTCGGCCAGCGGCTCGCCGACCTCATCCGACCCCAGCACGCCGAGGTTCAGCCGGATCAGGCGCATGACGGCCGCCTGGTCCAGTTCCAGGCCGTGCGAGCCGCGCAGCCCGCCGCCGCGCGCAAAGTCGGCGAGGTACGAGCTCAGCAGCTTGACGGCCGAGAGCTTGACGGTGGCGTCCGCGTGCGAGAGGCACGCGACGATCTGGTCCCAGATCTCGCGCGAGTCCGGCGCCAGCACCCTGGCCGGGTCCTTGTCCAGCACGCCCTGGACGACGGCGAGGCAGACGTTGACGAGGTCGGCGTCCTGGCCGGCCGCGTCTGATACGATATCCAGGATCTTGCCCTTGAGCAGCGCAAAGTTCTTCTTGTCCCTGCCGCTCGCCTCGCGGACCTCGAAGTAGAAGCCGAGCGTCTGGATGCCCAGCCTCAGCACGCCCGCGTTCTCGTCCTGGCCCAGCCAGCCCCGCAGGATGGTCAGGAAGTTCTGCGTCGACGCCTTGTCGGCGCGCCGGAGCACCTCCCTCACCAGCTCGGCGGCCGCGAGCCTGCACTTGTCGCTGTCATCGTTTGCGAGCACAAAGACGAGCGGGATGAAGCATGTGGTGCAGACCTCCTGCACAAAGTCGTCGGCCGACTTCATCAGCAGGAGGTGCAGCACCTCCATGACCGACAGCCGCCCGCCCTCGCGGTCGTACTGCAGGTTCGCCACTATAAACTTGAGCTGCTTCGCCCACCGCGCCTTCTTTTGCGGGTACTCCCGGAGGAACTGGAAGAAGGCTCCGCGCGCCAGGTCTCGCGTGTCCTTGTCATCGTTGGTGATCATAACCGTGCCCACATGGTCTAGCGTGTCGTACACCACCGCTGTCTCAATCTTGCGGTCGAGGACCGACCGGAGGAAGCTGAAGGTGATGTGCCTGTGCAGAGGCTCGGTAAGATCATCCTTGACTCTGCCAAGCAGCATGTCGATCGCTGCGTCCTTGACCGGAACATCGCTTCGGTCCCGTAGGATGACCGAGATGAGCCTGAGTGCAGCTTGCGCAGCCTCACTGGTGGTAGTTGTGGATCCAGAGACGGTGCGCAGGGCCTCCTTGAGCGCCACCTTGTACAGGTTGGACGAGTCGTTGTTCTTGAACGGCACCTTGACAAGTATGACAAGGAGCTTGAAGGCGGCCACTTTGACCTCTTCCTCGCCTGCGATGACGGCGTCACCTAGGATGGGCAGGAAGCCGCTGGCGTAGGATGCGGTCCGGAGGCTGTCGTGCTTCCTCATCAGAGACCGCAGCACATCGAGAGCGAACCGGATCAGCTTGTAAGTGTGCTTAGTGGTCGTGCCGCGATCATTCTTCTTGGCCCCCTTCTGGATTAGATACCGCTTCAGCCTGGGGTCCAGCTTGACGTCAGCCTCGGGCTTCTTGCTGTTGTAGACCTCCTGGATGACCTCATAGCAGAAAATGAGCGCATCCTGGCTCTCGGCAGCATGGTTGTGCAGGAGACCGGCAGTGACGCGGCTGAGCAGCTCGTCAATCTTCCTCGCCATCTTGAGGTTGAGCTTCTCCAGCAGCAAATCCTTCAGCGGCTGCACGAGCGTGATCAAGCAGCTGATTGACGTGTTCTTGGCGATCAGCTCCATCGAGTCTTGGCTCTTGCTACTCTTGATTTCCTTCATCTTGTTGGTGTACTCCTCGGCCTCCTTCTCTTGCCCGGTCACGCCAAAGATGTCGTCCATGATAACGGCGACGACCTGGTCAACACAGTAGTCAAGGTCACCCTGCTTGAACTTGGGGATAACGGCAACTAGAATGGAGTGAACCGTGTATGACAAGACGTGTAGCTGATATCCCCGGGTGAGGGCGCCGCGCAACTCCTTTAGAATGAAGCCGAAGCAAGGGGCGCCGAGGATACACGCGATCTTGACCAGGGTGCTGCGCGCCATCTCCCGAGAGTCCCAGGCCTTGCTGCGCAAGATGTGGCAGATGTCGGTGAGCACACCTGGGAGCTTCAAGTCGCGCACATTGGCGGGCAATAGGTTCAGGAGCTTGACAATGATAACACCAATCGGGACCCGAGAGCTGACTGTGGTCTCATCTTTCTCGTGTAGGTGATCGAGGAGGGTTGCCATCAAGGGTCCGGAGACCTCGTCGCTGAACTTCTCCCGACTCGGTAACCTCTTCCCAAGGGTCGAGGTGCTTGGAGAAGCCACCGCCTTGTTGCCGTCGGTGCTCTCCAGCTTATAAGCTTGTCCAGCAGCGACCGCTAGGGCCTCGACGACCTTGTCCAAAAGGCGGATGATCTGTTTGTGCAGCTCAGGCTTCGACTTGACGTACAAGACGTAGCGCCTGAGCAGCGCGCGGTACTGTGGCCATTCCAGGGCACCGGCCAGGCTGGAGATGGTGTTGGTGGCTTGCGCTCCGAGGCCCTGGTCGTCGCTCCCATCCTCGCGCCCGAGAATGAAATGCTCAAGGAGAGGAATAAAGAACTTGCTGACGTTCCGGCTGCTGAGAGATGATCGCTCATTGACACCTTGCAGGAACTGCAGGGCCTGAACCTGTTTGGACACTGCTGGAGTAAGGATGTTGTAGAAGAAATCCAGATCCCTCTTTTTCTTGGACTGCTGCGTCTCTTCCATCGCCTCGTCACCCTCTTCCGCCTCGGGGACCAAAGGTGCTAGATCCGCCACGGGCTCCCACGATATAAGGCGAGAGGCGAGGAATCCCAGGACTCTCAGAAACTCGCGCCGCACCGTCTCCGACTTCTCACGAGCTCCCGCGTAGATGGCGGGGAGAAGAATCCGTTCCAACCTGCCGGCAAACTGCTTGCGCGACGAGGGCTGGCCCCACACAGATGCAGCTGCTTCAATGAACTGGCAGATGCCATCAGCAGAGTTTTGAGACAGGATGGCATGCTCCTCATCATGGTGCATGTAGCAGATGAAGTTGTGAAGCAGAGGCAGCCATTGCTCGATGGTAAACGGCACGTCTCGTGGTTTGCAAATCGCGCGGAAGGCAGCCAGGCGACGGTCGTAGTCTGGCTCGTCAATCCTGCCCTCGACGAAGGAGTTCAGCTCTGAGGATAGGTCGGCAACCTCTTGGACAGCAGGCTCCTGTGTCGCAAAGACAAGCAGCAGCCTTGACAGGGATTGGCGGTTCTGGCGGTCCTTGAAGAAGCTGAAGAGGGAGCAGATGGTCTCGTAGAGGTCGCGGCGTAGCTTTGCGTCGTCTTGTAAGCTTTCCAGTACGACAAATCTCTCCAGGATGAGAAGGATGGCACCCTTGACTTTGGGGTTGACGGAACGCGCTGGCTGGTTGAGAAGGAAGGTCGATATCTCGACTAGGTTGCGCGTATTCTTCGAGTTTTCCACGAAAGGAGCGATCTCGACGACGGTGTCCACAGCTGCCTCAAGAAGTTGCCTGCCGATAGGAGCGAGCTTGAGCACAGTCTCATCGTCCGCTGCCTCCTCTTCGGGCGTTTCTTTCTCATTGACTGCCTCATCGGCAGCCGTGTCCTCGCCACCCTCGTCTACTGCTGGAGCAACGGCCAGAGTAGACTCGGTAATCGCTTCGCCCTTTTCGGAGGATTTCTCCTCGCTCGTCTTGCTTTTGTCCACAATGAGAAGTCTCCCGATCTCGCCCAGAACTAGATCCAAGTTCGGATCCAAAATCTCAGAACGAATAAGCTCGCTGAACCCAGACTCCTCAGTCGGTGCAAGAGACAGCCTGATGAGGTTGCGCACAATGCCGAGCGCGAAGATCTTGACCTCGGCCTTGGTATGTGAGACTGTGATGCACTGGATGACGGCGGGGATAACGCCGGTGTCAATCGACAAAGCCATAGCGCAACGGGGCATGAGTGACCACGTTTCCAGCAGACGCAGAGTCCACGACACGCCCTGCGTGGTCTCCTGAGACAGCGTCGCCATCTGCGGGCTGACCGTTTCGGACACGATAGGACCCTGGTAAGGGGTCCAGTCGAACCCAGCCGCGTTCTTGAGCAGAGAGCAAAGGCACTTGAGAGCCGTGGTTCGTGCCGCCCTCAGCAGGGAGGCCTCGCTCTCGTCGTTCTCATCGCCATCCTCCTCCTCGTTGTTCTCTTCCTCCTCGTCTGGCGAGGTGCGCAGCTTCCTCTCTTTGTCGGCCTGAAGTCTGCGACAGGCTGAAATGAGGCAGTACAACACCGAGTTGACGAGCGGATCCATGTATTCAAGGACGCTGGAGCCAAGCTCGGTGATTATCGTCTCCAACATGTTGAGCAGACCAACTTGCTTGCGCGCCGGTATGCTGTGCTGATCAAACACCTTATTACACAGGCCGATGCTGTCCACCACCCGGAGCCCGTGAATAGGCCCCAAGGCAATCTCGAGGAAACCGCCGATGTCCTGGACTGAGAGGCTGCGGATGACGGCATGACGCGTCCCCTGGACACCCGCTCGCCCGCTAGCCGCACCCTTCTTCGAGATTGTCCTGCCGTACAGCAGCCTGAGGAGCACAGGCATGAGTTCTGGCCTATCGGCATCACGGATCTTGTTGTCGCCCTGGAAGAGCAGAGTGAGCTCATTCCTAAGCCGAGCCTCCTCGAGTAGGCCCTGCAGGCTCTCTTGGTACCGCTTCACCCCTTCCTGCTTCCAGGCAAGGATAGCCTTGAGCGCTAGTTTTTGGACTTCAATATCACCGTTGGCGATCAGGCTCAGGAGCACATCAAAGACCTGCTGGTTCTGGTACAAGACCCTGGGGTTCTGGAAGAGAGCGAACACCCCGATGAGGGCCTTCCGATCGACCAGAGACCAGCTCTTGCCCTCGGCCTCGTGCTGCGCATTATCGTCTGAATCGTCGGCGTGTGTCTGACCGACGTTATTCCAGCTGAAGAGATGGGGTACCAGCTTGCGGGATCTCCTCTCGGCGATCGACGGGATGGCGGTAAAAACTTTGAGCGCCTTGCTCCGGGCTGTCTCGGACACGTCGGGGACAGTGGTCTGGGCATCTTCAAATGCCTGAAGCATGACCTCGAACAGCTCGTCGACAATGCGCTTCGTCTCCTCGGACTTTTCCTGGAGACGGGAAAGATTTGAGCATTCGAAGTCGGTCAACCGTCGACTGGTTGGCTGGAGGATTGGCTTCGGAGGGCCGCTCCACCTCTGAGATGGAATGCCGAGCCACTCAAAGGTAATGGTGGCGGTGATATCCTCGCCGTCCTTCGTTTCGGCGATATCTTTCAGGGCCTCGACCGCGTCGTCCCACACAGGGGTCAGGCGTACTGTCATCATGCCCATCAGGAAGGCCGGAACAGCCTTGCGCAGCCATGAGCTTTGGTCAACACTGGCGTAGATTTTGCCCAGCTTGCGAAGATAAAGAGACATTGTCCGGAGATTTTGGGGGTCAAGGGGCGTTTCCTCGGCCTGGAGCATGATGGCTAGGGGGGAAGAGGAATCGTGTGTGGCAGGAGAGAGCTGGTTGAGTATTTGCAGGGAGACCAGTCGAAGCTCGCGTGAGTTGGTCGAGAGGTTGCCCACGAGGGCCTCTATGAAAGGGTTTTCCTCTGCGTCGGGACTTTCGCTCCCGCTGCTGCTCTGAGTGCCTTCATGCCCAGGCCGCCGGGCCAGTTCATTCTCATACGCAAGAAGACTTTCGAGGAAGCCCGGCAGACGGCAGAATCTAGGGGCAGCTGCCCGCAGGAGTGGTTTTAAACCCAAGTCCAGATTCTTCGCATCCCGGCTCATGCGCAAATAGGCGCGGAAACCAGAAGTAAGAATGAAATGAGCCTCATCAGTGGCTACCGAGGGCGATGGTCTAAGGGATAGCTTCAGCTTCCTAAGCAGCAGCTCCGCGATCTTCGCGCTGGTAGATGGATGTATTTTTGTAGCCTCAAGGATCCTGAGCAGGGCCGAGTACTTTGGAAGACATTTGTCGCGCCATGTCTTCGGATCTTTGTCGTACGCGCCCCTCTCTGGGAAAGGGGTGAGCTCTAGACGCTCGAACTTGCTGACAACCTGATCCTGCCAAGATTGCGGCATGAGGCCCTCGCCGGTGCCGGTGGATGGAAGAGCACCCGCCTCAACCATGTTGGGTATTAGGACGCAGAGCATTTCCTCGTTGTTGTCATCAGACCAGTGAGCGACGATGAATCTGTACGAGGTTCAGGTTAGGAATTGAAAGCCAGACGAGGTTTGATAAGGGCGCATGAGAAAATGCACTCGACTTACTTTTGAAAGTGCGATTGGAAAAGATCTCGAAACTTATCGGCGCTCAAGGTTGAAAAGTAGCTGCAGAACGGAATGAACCACTTCATAAATGGTTCCCGTGTCATGACATCTTTGACAGTCTTGATCGAAGAGATGAGCGCGTCCACGGGAGCCTGGCTCCAAACGATGGCGACATTGACGACCACATGCTCCCATAGCAGAGAGCCGGCACTCAAAGAAATAGACTCGGGAATTTTGGACAAGGCCTTGAGCGCATCCAGCACATCCGACAGCGTCTTGACCAGAGCTGGCCAGGTGGTCACTCTCGCGCCCCGGCGGACACCCGCCATGATTCCGAACAGACGTGTGTATATTGACAGCCGCCACGGATGCTTTTCGGCATCAGGCTGCTTCAGGGCACTCGCGGCCTCGGCGATTATGGCGTCGGCCAGGGGTGCGAAAGTCTCGGGCGTCGAGTGGTGGATGGCACTGGTCAAGACGCCGCAGCAAACGTCCGACCAGGGTGTCTGGTGGCCAAAAGCAGACTCCCCCTCGGGTGGAGGTTCAAACTCTTGGTTCGGTATGCTCCGCAGCAGCCGGACGAAGAGCTCGGGGGCGGTCGAGTGCAGGGCGTTGCCGGAGCTCTTGACGGCCTCGGCAAGCATGGTCATGATGCCATGGTAATAGAGCTCAAAGTTCTTGTCGTCGACCATGCTGATCAGGTCATCCCGTGCGCACCGGATTAGCGCGGGCAGGGAGGAGTCGCGGTGGGCCGGGGCGGCCGACTTTTTGACCAGGAAGCTCAGGGCTTCGGCAGCGAAGCGGGCGATGTAGTGGGGTTGCCTGACCCGGCCTAGCAGCGGCGCCATGGCCCGGTAGGTCGGGCGCATGTCGGGCACGAGCAGCCTCGCCAGGTACTTGAACAGGAAGGCCAGGGCGGCAAAGGTCCACTCCACGACCTCGGCATCCTGGGGGCGGCTCGCGAGGGCGATGATGAGCTCGAGAGACTTGGCGTAGTGCCTCTCGAAGCGGACGCCGAGGTCGTGCGCGAAGGCAGTCAGGAGGTCCAGCAGAGGCTCCAGCGTCTCCTTCTCCTGCTGGCTGATGTAGGAGACGAACATTCCCATGATCTTGTTCTCGAAATGGAGGATCTGGGCGAGACTGTCGCATAGCGGGAGGATTTCGCGCTTGAAGTTCGTGAACGGCTTGGAGATGTTGAGGTCGGCCCATTTTTCGACGCCGGCCCTCAGGTACGAGGTCGTCGCCGACAGGTCTTCGGTCTCGAGGTCATGTCGACGGACCTTGCGCAGGGGGTCGAGCGAGTGCAGCTTGGAGATCTTGGTGGTGAAGGACTCCCATCGGTGCTGTTTTTGGTGCGCCGTCAGGTTGGTGCCCCGACGGGCCTTGACGATCCGGCCAGACTTGGTCGCCGGCATCTTGAGGGAGGACTTCAGCGTGTGTTTCAAGTGTTGTCCTTGGCCTCAAGGCCATTGGCTTGGCGGACTCATAGATAGTCGGTATGTTTAAGCGTGCGCTTTGCGACGGTAAAGCGACTTTTGGCCTACGAGAATTTCCCTCGCTGCGGCCCGCCGACGGGACATCCGGTAGAAAAAAAAATCTTATCGATAAAACCTCCTGCTCCAAAAAAGATTGCGGGGCTACCCTTGCAGACCATGAAGCTTTGACCCAATAGGATTACAAGCGCAGAGCTGTTGTGGGTCGGGCTGCATCAAATAGTGGGACTATTTGTGCTTGCCGACGGTGCCATCGCGGTGCCTGTCGCGCTTCAGGCATTTCCGAACGAAGCTATCACAGCTTCCTCCGCGATCCTTCACTTACAACAGATCTATCTTCCCAAACACGCGCCCTCTGCTCTCGACGACAGCTCGTGAGCGGATTGAATATCTTCCACATCCCTGCGACCCTACGCATCCAACAGCGCTCAATTTCCCAGCGCATGCTGTCCGTTCACGCCCATCTCTCCTAGACCCCAGGTCTGGACGCCGAAGATGGCAGCCAAGATGTAAGTGCGCCGTCATGTAGACATCACAAGCGCATAACAGCAAAGTCGCCAGGACCTAACTGACTTGCTGTCTCTCAGCATCGTTCTCGGCAACCTCAATGGGCAGATCAAGTCGGCATTCGCCAAACTTGCCACGCTCCATTCCAAGAACAACTTCGCGCTTGCCATCGTCGCCGGCAACCTTTTCGGCGAGACCGACGACGATGAGGTCGCAGGACTTCTTAACGGCACGATCAAGGTTCCCCTCTCGACCTACTTCACCGTCGGCTCGACCCCTCTCCCCCCGCGCATCGTCGAGAAGATCGTGGCCGAGGAGGAGATATGCGAGAACCTCAACTTCCTGGGCAAGCGGAGTGTGACCAAGACGTCTGAGGGCATCCGCATCGCCACACTTGGAGGACTGCTGGACAAGACCATCGTGGGTGGCCAGTCCAAGGAGCAGCACCTGCCATTCCACACGTCCGACGATGCAAAGGCTCTGCGCGGCGCAAACTCGGCCGACATCCTATTGACTGCGCTCTGGCCGTCGCCGGTCTGGAAGGGCTCCAAGGTGTCGGAGGCTGCTGACCAGGCCGTAGTCAAGGCCGGCAGCATCGAGATTGCCGAGCTGTGCGCCGCCCTGCGGCCAAAGTACCACTTCGCCATGGGCCTGGAGACCTCCTTCTACGAGCGGGAGCCCTTCTTCCACCCACCCAAGGGCGAGGGCGAGACCAGCTTCGACATCACACGATTCATATCGCTGGCTAGCTATGGAAACGCGACCAAGGCCAAGGCCATGTACGCCTTTGCGCTGCAGAAGGACGCTGTCACCGTGCTCCCAACTGGCACAACTGTGTCTCCCTTTTACAACAAGGCCAATGCGCCGAAGCGGCGGGTGGACGACATGGACACAGGCTACTCGCGCTTCTCACACACCAACGACGACGACCGGCGCAACAAGCGGCGACGCGGGGACAGGCCACCACCTCCCGGGCCGGACCAGTGCTTCTTCTGCCTGTCGAACCCGTCGCTGCCCACGCACATGGTCTGCACGATCGGAGAGGAATCCTACGTGGCGACAGCCAAGGGCCCGCTCCCGTCGGCGCAGACCTTTGCGGACCAAGGGCTCAACTTCCCGGGCCACCTGATCATGGTGCCGCTCCCGCATGCGCCGACGCTCACGGCGGCGGGCATGGGCCGGGATGAGGCGGCGGGCGCGTTCAAGGAGATGACGCGCTTCCGCGAGGCGCTGCAGGCCATGGTTGCAAGCCGCAGCGGACGCAGGCTCGGCTCCGTGGCCTGGGAAATCAACCGGAAGCGCGGCATCCACGCGCACTGGCAGCTCATGCCCGTGCCCGCCGACATGGTGCGGTCTCCCGCCGGGGCCAACAAGACCGGCGGCGGCCCGAGCCTGGTCGAGGCGGCGTTTGCGGTCGAGGCCGAGAACCTGAAGCTGCCCAAGCTGGAGGCGCGTGACTTTGGCATCGGCGACGAGATTGAGGGCGACTTCTTCCGCGTCTGGCTGTATGCCGAGGATGACGGGGATGGTGACATCCGGTAGAAAAAAAAATCTTATCGATAAAACCTCCTGCTCCAAAAAAGAT
>JNVV01000005.1:1149533-1198265 GCA_000733355.1 Falciphora oryzae
AGATGCTCCTGATGCGGTTCGACGAGAGTGTCCGGTTCGACCTCCAGTTCGGGCGCAGGGTCATGGCCAAGCTTCTGGGCCTGGAGGACCGCCTCAAATGGCAGGATTGCATTCAGACGCAGGAGGAAGAGACGAAGGATACCGAGGAGTTCCGAAAGGCCTTTAAGGACTGGGATTTCGCTGCGAACTAGGGACACTGAGAACTGCTCACGCGGAGTGATCAAGAAGTGCAATGCATTGCTATTGGCGTTCGGATTGGGAAAAGGGATACCTCACGGCTGGTTGTCTTCGTGGACCTCGATTAAGGGGCTCAAATGATAAGCTAATTGCCAGGTACGTATGGCGGCCGATTTGACAGGCAGCTTGTTGACACGATTTGGAGGGGGATTTTCGAGACACAGATCATAATGGGGCTTGATGGCTCCCGCGCAGATATTGATATTTGAACACAAAAACCGGGCAGCTCTTTAGAAAGATAGCCGGCCGACGGAGGGACTGCACAAAGCTACGAGGAAGATACATTAGATATCCAGAGTATTACATCTCACTTACAATTGAACTGGCAACACCAAATTCAATTCACCCAGATACACAAACAAGTTGTCGGTCAAAGTCTTCAACGACCTTGGTCCCTCATCGGCGGGTCTCGCTTCGCCAAAACAAAGCTTGGCTTCCGTTCCAGGCAAAATATCACCAACAGGATCTAAAAAAAAAAAAAAAATACCTGCGACCAGGGGTCCCCTCCCCCAGACGCACGCTCCCAGACCAGGCTAGACCCTGACCCACCACGCGGTTCGCGGCTGTGCTCACTCAGTTGGTTGGCACCAGCCTCGCGCGTTACATCCGTGTCAAGTCTTTAGAAACATCCGCCTTTTTTTACCGTCAGCGGGCAGGGGTTTAGAGTGACCACGATTCCCCTTCGCCTCGACTCGTCCTGATAATCGATCTGGGAGGCATCAATTCACACCCAACATTGACGACGAGCAGCCGAGAAACTAGGCTCCGTCGATTTAGCCCCTTCCGCTTCGTTTCTCTCACTTACAGCATGTTGTTTCATCTGTTGCCCGCCACGGCTATCTGATCCTTGCCGTCCTCCCTGCCTCCAGATCCATCTCCCCGCATCAAACGAACCGACTTCAACACCGAACCACTCCAAGGGGCTTATAGCCTTACCTGTCGAGACACCATCAAACGGGTGCGTTGACCCATTGACACCACATCACGCCGCCATGGCGGGCGACAAACGCTCGAGGGGCGAGTCCTCCGAGAGCAAGTCGAGCATGTCGCGCGACTCCGAATCGACCGACTCCACGACCAGCCTGGTCTTCGAGCACATAAGCGACCGGCTAGAGAAGGAGAAGAACACAAGCAGCGGAGGCCGGCGCCAGACAGGCGGTGTCGGCTACCGTGACCGCGTCTCCGACTTCGACGACGAAGACCCGCTCAACGCGAACGCCGATGACCTCGAGACGGGCCCTTTCCTCGCCGGCGCCGCCGCGCCCATATCCGGTGCCGTGGCCAGCGTTAGGAACGCCAACATGGACAGGGGCTTCCGGCGCGTGTTGCTGATCGTGGGAGGCATGCTGGTCGCCGCATGGGTCGGCGGCCTGATCGGCTACGTCGTGTCCAAGTCGTACAAGCACCCGTCCCAGACCGAGCACGACCCCCAGGCCACGGCCCCGTCGCGGGGAAGCGGCCGCAGCATCACAATGGACCAGGTCCGCAGCGGGTTCTGGGGCGCCAGCTCGCACGAGATCTCGTGGATCGAGGGGCCCGACGGCCAGGACGGCCTGATGATCGAGACGGGCGCCTCGGGCAAGGACTACGTCGTGGTCGAGGACGTGCGCGCCCAGATGCCCAATGGCAACGCCGCGGCAGGCGCCGCCGCCGCCCCCGTCGATGTGGCCAGCACGCGCACGCTCATGAAGGCCAAGACGTTCGAGTACCGCGGCACCACCTACTGGCCCTCCGGGGTCAAGCCCAGCCGCGACCTCAAGAAGCTGCTGATCTTCACCGATACCGAGAGCAACTGGCGGCACTCGTTCACGGCCAAGTACTGGATCCTCGACGTGGCCTCGCAGACAGCCGAGCCGCTGATCCCCGAGGAGCCCGACGCCGTGGTCCAGAACGCGCAGTGGAGCCCGACCAGCGACGCAGTCGTCTTCACGCGCGACAACAACCTGTATGTCCGCAAACTGACCGACCGCAAGGCCAAGCCCATCACGACCGACGGCGGGCCGGAACTCTTCTACGGCGTGCCCGACTGGGTGTACGAGGAGGAGGTGCTCGCGGGGGCCAGCGCCACATGGTTGTCCGAGGACGGCAAGTACGTGGCCTTCCTGCGCACAAACGAGACGGGCGTGCCCGAGTTCCCCGTGCAGTACTTCATGTCGCGGCCCAGCCGGACCAAGCCGGCGCCCAACGAGGAGACATACCCCGAGGTCCGCCAGATCAAGTACCCGCGCCCCGGGTCGCACAACCCCGTCGTCGACCTGCAATTCTACGACATGCAGCGCGGCGATGTCTTCTCGGTCGACATCACGGGCGGCTTCGCCGACGACGACCGCCTCGTCACGGCGGTCGTGTGGGCGGGCGACCGGGTACTGATCAAGGAGACGAACCGGGTCAGCGACGTCATGCGCGTCGTGCTCGTCGACGTCGAGAAGCGCACGGGCAAGACGGTGCGGACCGTCGACGTCGGCAAGGCGGACGGCGGCTGGTTCGAGATCTCGCACAAGACGCGCTACATCCCCGCGGACCCGGCCAAGGGCCGCACTAAGGACGGCTACGTCGACACAGTCATCCACAACGACGGCGACCACCTGGCCTACTTCTCGCCGCCCGAGAGCAGCGAGCCCGTGATGCTAACGTCGGGCCCGAACTGGGAGGTCGTGGACGCGCCGTCAGCCGTCGACCTGGCCAACAACCTCGTCTACTTCGTCGCGACCAAGGAGGGCAGCACGCAGCGCCACGTCTACAGCGTCGGGCTCGACGGCAAGGGCATGAAGGCTTTCACCGACACGTCGGCCGAGGGCTACTACGACGCCAGCTTCTCCGCCCTCGCCGGCTACGCGCTGCTCACGTACCAGGGGCCCAAGGTGCCGTGGCAAAAGGTGGTCAACACGCCCAGCAACCCGACCAAGTACGAGGCCATCGTCGAGGACAACGCCCGCCTGGCCGAGTCGGCGCGCAAGCACGAGCTGCCCATCCTCAAGTACGGCACACTGAACGTCGACGGCGTCGAGCTCAACTACGTCGAGCGCCGCCCGCCACACTTCAGCGACAAGAAAAAGTACCCGGTCCTGTTCCAGCAGTACAGCGGACCCGGCTCGCAGTCGGTCAGCAAGAAGTTCGCGGTCGACTTCCAGTCGTACGCCGCCGCGGCGCTCGGCTACGTGGTCGTGACGGTCGACGGGCGCGGCACGGGCTACATCGGGCGCAAGAACCGCGTCGTGGTGCGCAAGGACCTGGGCCGGGTCGAGGCGCACGACCAGATCGCGGCGGCCAAGCACTGGGCGTCGCTCAAGTACGTGGACCCGTCCCGCATCGCCATCTGGGGCTGGTCGTATGGCGGCTTCATGGCGCTCAAGACGCTCGAGCAGGACGCGGGCCGCACCTTCCGCTACGGCATGGCCGTCGCGCCCGTGACCGACTGGCGCTTCTACGACTCCATCTACACGGAGCGCTACATGCTGACGCCCCAGCTCAACCCGGCCGGCTACGAGTCGAGCGCCATCAAGAACACGAGCGCGCTGGCGGCCAACGTGCGCTTCCTCATCATGCACGGCGTGGCCGATGACAACGTGCACATGCAGAACTCGCTCACGCTGCTCGACGAGCTCGACCTGGCCAGCATCGAGAACTACGACCTGCACATGTTCCCGGACAGCGACCATGGCATCTACTTCCACAACGCCAACAAGATCGTCTTTGACAGTAAGTTTTACTGGCCCTTGTTTCCAGGGTTGTCTTTTTTGGCCATGGCAGAGTACTGACGGCATATCTACAGAACTCGAGAACTGGCTGGTCAACGCCTTCAACGGCGAGTGGCTCAAGATCAACAACGCGAAGCCCATCGAGAAGATTCCAGTTCCCCTCGAAGAGAAGGAAAAGAAGTGAACTATGGGCGAGCTTGTTAGAATCGGCACGATGGGAGCATGCGGCGTTATCAGGGTTGTGGCGTTTTCTTTATGTATTATTTTCTCTTCTTCTCTAACATTTGCACGGCGTTCTGTGATTTGCTTCCAAGGCCCTTGCCTTCTTGGTCACAATAGGTCCATACTTTTCTTTGTACACAGGCTATAAATACATATCGTTACCTTTATGATGCCACCCATAGGTTGATGTTTTGGTAGTCGACGCCACCCCTTGTTTTCTGAGTGATGTGTTGCCACGGTGTGTTCTCATTCGCCGGACCTTTTTCTTTTTCTGCTTCCCAACCAGGACAACCAAAAGCCACACCAGCCATCCCACCTCCACTGCACTCACTGCCTTGAACCTAGACACGATCCCACCATATCTGCCCCGCAGTTGCGGCTTGAAAGTTCGCAATGCGCGACCGCCTCGAAATCATCGTTTTTTTTTTCTTTTCCGCGATGCTCATATTAGATCATTCATTCCAGCTAGCTTTCAAACGAGCCATCCCTTGGAAGGATCACTGGCTTGATCCATTATCACGCTTCGGCTGTTTGCCCACGGGGGTTAGTGTTGGATATCGCTGTCCGGCGCACGCACTCGGAGGAACCCGGAGGGCCCGGGATCACGAGATCCGTGGGACCCGAAGAAAGGGAGCTGGGAACTGGCCCTTTGGTAATCTATTTCGTGTATATATACCAGTCTCCTGCTCCCTCTCTTGCAGATAGATTATTTTCCTTCCATGCATAACACGAAACTCTCTTCGCAGACATAACGATCGTTGTCCATCCTTTTTGGAGATCTCCGCGCCTTATAGGAGAGACACTCCTACCAACAGTTAGTGCTGGTGACATAGCCTTGTGCGACCTCCAGATCAACGCCTCATGGGCCCTCAAGCAGGGCCATAAACACGAAGACAAAGCGAACTAGAAGGAGGCCGCGATTCCCGGAGACCTCGCCATTACGCGGACTCTTGCCGGCACTCTGGTTCCTTCGAAGTTTCACGACTCGGGCTCATGGGGGACCGGCCTCGAGGCGGTGGAGGCATGTGTACATATATACAGAAAAAAGATAGATACATAAAGGGGATAGAAGACTGCGACAAGTCCTCGGCCATGCTCGTCCCAGCTCCGGATTCTCTGTGCCATGGGAGGTGAGCGAGGTCTTTTCAGTAAACGATTCTATTAAGGAGTGTAAAACCCAGATCGGCTAACATGATGTCTGCTCCGCCGTACCTGTCCGAGAGCTCGCAAGGCCAACCGACGCAAAGCAGATAGCGTTCCCGCCTGCCCAGCAGAATTGGCAGCGGGAGCCCGATCGCGCCAATGTGGCTATCGTCAACGAGCAGGCCCAGGCCGCCGGCTCCCCGAGCAACGCCCTCATGTTGCCTAACACGGCTGGCACTCCCTCCCGCCGCGGTCCCGACCCGCAGCAGTTGCAGGATTACCTTGTACGCTGGTACAACTATCTCTCTATGCGTACCGGTTCCCTATTCTATCCTTTTTTTTTTTTTTTTTGGTTCGTGGGCCAACTAGCCCGAGATAGCACGTCAACGAAAAGGCCTCTCAGACGCGGTAGCCAAAGAAACCAAGCCGATGGGCTTCTCAGCAGTCGTTGCACAGAGGCAGAGAGTGAGCAAGCTGCGGTTCTTGCACCCGCCCGTTGCGGCCAGCTCCCTCCGCCTGCCCCCTCGCCCTCGTAGCTGTTCCTCCTCGCCCCTGGAGCGCGCCGTGGAGGACCAGCGCCGTCGTGCCCGCGGCAATGAGGATACCACCGCCCAGCTGGCGCAGGAGAATGGTGACGAGAACAAGCGACCGTGATTACTGTTTCGGCCTGAAGAGCATCTCGAAAGCACAAATGGGGCGTGTTAATGGACGGGGACCAGCGCTGCCATGGGTCTAGCTAGCTATGTACCAGTTACACCCACACATCTGCTTCCACCTTGCGTATTTGCCTGCAGCGATTACCATGACAATACACACATTACGATGTTTTTTTATTTTTTATTTTTTTTTGGCAGCAGCAGCTCGAAACCCCCCAGCACACAGGGTCACTTCTTCTATACACGCCAGCCAAACCGTGCACGAAGGACCGGGCGTCCTGGTTTTGGCGATGGGACAGAGCTGTTCCCTTATGATCAAGAATTCTGATGGTGCATTCCGTCTTTCCATCGCCCTCGATCAGAGGCCATTTCCAGATCGTGTTCTGTGCGGCTTCTTGCGGTTTGCCGGATCCCGACCAGCACGACGCCAGACTACCGCAACCGTTCGCGCGTTTCGTCGGTCGTTACTCGGCCTGGTACGAGCTTCGGCTGTGTCGACCCGTGTGCTCTGCCCTTTGCCGTACCCTTCGGAGATCGGCTCTGTTCTTCGCGTCTTGCCATACTCTGCGGTGGGTGACTTTAATGTCGAGTTGTCTCCTCGCGGAGACGGAAAGACCTCCTTCAAGCTGCGTACGTTGGATGGCCATGTCTGCCTGAAGACGGTGACCGCCTGAGAACGGACGCCGATACCTTGAGGGACAAGACAGGTACGGTACCTTGAAACACTAGACAGACTGCATGTCTCCGCGACAAGGTTTCTACGGCGAGCCTCTCCATTTGAACGAATTCGAGGCCGTCCGGGCTCCGGGACCCAAGAAAGAGGGTAAGGTGGCCACCGCAGAGCCGGTCTTGGGGGTCGTCATCCTGAGCACCAGGAGTGCGGGGAATTGAATGTGTTCAGGGAGAATCCGGAGCTGGGACGAGCATGGTCGGGTACATTAACCGTGCAAGCCAAGTGCCAGAGAGGCCTGCGACGAGACGGATATTCCGAATTGTCCTTCGTCTCACCGGTTCCTTGCATTTTGCTTTTGAACTATCTAGGTACTTTTCGGTGTAACTTCCTTTGGTGCCGTTTCCTGCCTTCAACTTCTTGGCCTCGGGGGTTGATGTTGGCTCGGTTAGTGGCAGGGGAAATTCCTCGACACCCCAGCCAAGCATAATGTCAGCCCGTCTTTATTCCCGAGCAACGCGGAATACGAAATACGGCGGGGGGCGGCGCATGTTGACGCGCTAACCTAAGCTTCAGCCCTAGGCTGCGCCTGACGTGGCTAACTGAGACCTATCAGCGTGCGCACCCGACCGCACCCGGGAAGTCCCAGCCTGCTTGGGCTAGTCAACCTCGCAGGCTGTGGTTCATGTCCTTGCATCTCTGGGCAAGACATGGGCGATCGTCATTCATATCGGGCGCCGACGCCGTCTTAGCCGACTCGACAGGCTACCATCAAATGCCACGAGGTTGAACCGGGTTCAAAGATGTATATAAAGGGGGAATGCCATCCCCTTTCTGGAGGTTTTGGGTTGCGAGATGCATCATTCCATCACACTCCAGATATTTACGCGACTCCCCAGAATTCCACTGCCTTAAAGTAGCATTTTGTGCTGTTTAATAAAACACTCCAACAACCACAGACACCCCAGCTAGCCATGTCCTCCTCCACAACCCTCAAGATCAACAAGAAGAGCCAGCAGCCCGGCGAGCCAGCCGACATCCCGCCGCAGCTGCAGGACCTGCACTGCTTCACCGAGACCAACGGCGTCATCACGACCACCATGTTCGACGTGCCCGGCTACCGCGTCGTCAGGGTTCTGGGCGCCGTCTACGGGCTCACGGTGCGGTCGCGCAACTGGGCCGCCGGCATGGGCATGGTGGTCAAGAGCATCGTGGGCGGCGAGCTCAAGTGGTTCACGAACCTGCTCTACTCGGCCCGCAACGACGCCATCAGCCGCGTCGTCGCCGAGTGCCAGAGCAGGGGCGGCAACGCCGTCATCGCCCTCCGCTTCGACGCCGGCGAGCTGGGCGGCTTCTCCCAGGTCTGCGCCTACGGCACCGCCGCAATCGTCGAGAAGACGGACGCCGACGCGCCCGATTGCCCGCAGCTGGTCAGGACGAGCGACTGAAGCGGAGGGGACCGGAATCTCCCTTTTTTTTGCCTGCGTTTAGTTTTTTAATATTATCTACGCGAGATGGAAGATAACTTGCGGGTATCGAAATCTGGGAAAATCAACGTTCGCGTTTTATTCATCGCAATATGTACCATCTAAGACCTAGTCTTCCAGCCCCGTCTCTCGATCCGAAGACGACAATATACCTGCCGCTGCCCGGTGCCTACCAGCTTGGTTGGACTTACGGGCCATAGCTCCCGCCACGGCTCATCATGATCATGTGATAGGCATCCTCGAAATAGCTGGTCTCCCGATAGTCATTGTCGTCCGGCTCTTCCTCACCGTCGCGCTCCTGCGCACCCTCCACCTCGTGCTCCTGTTCTTCCTCCTCGCGGCTTCCCTCCTCATCCTCCTCGTCGTATTCCTTCTCTGAGAGGTAGGTGTCTTGGAGGTTGGCGGCATCGCTGCCCTCAGCCACGAGTGGCTCCATCGGGAGGGCTGCGAGACTGCTGTCGTCGTGTCCAGCGTATGGCAGAGTGATATTGCCGATTCTCGTGACACGCTGCGTTCCAGAGCCGAAAAATCCCGTCCTGATAGGAAGCTTGCTGGGGGTCATCACTCGCGTACAAGAAAGCTCGCCTCCGGAGTAATTCATCCGCGACCCTTTTTGGAAATCAAGGCCAATGATTTCGTCGAAAGTGTTCCCCGGAGAAAACTGCTGGAGGTTGTCTACTGCAGGCTCGTAGTGGTCGAAACGCCACTCCACTATTCCCGCGTCGTAGAGTCGCATCATCCACTGGGCGCTAGATTTTATGAGCGCACCTTGTTAACAATATGGATTCCACTGCGTTGGTCACTTGATATCTGTGCTTACATCAAATCGCGTTCACCATGGTAGAGTCCGGGCATTTCTACGGGTGATTGAGCCAGCCGGAACAGCAGCAGGTCGGGGTTTCTTTTGTCACGTGCGAGCTCAACAGCGCCCAAAGTCCACCCGCGAAGGGTGGTGTAGATATTCCGGACCGTCAAGCCGTTTCCTTTGAGAGGAAACCGAAAAGAGATGGTGTCGTTTCTGCATCCTTCCAGGTCGAGTCGCCGACGCACTTGGAAACTCGCGAATGGCTGGTCAGCACGGCCGATGCCAGCCTTGAATGCTTGGTACAGTTGTGGTCTCCCAGAATTGTCCACCCGTGTGTGACCCTTGTTGCGATAAGGTGGTTTGACGTTGATGGGAAAGGCTCGGTGCAGGTAGAGGCAAAGCTGTGCGCGTTGTCCACTCTTGCGTGGGCTGCGGACGGGACGGAGTACACAATATAACTCGCTGACCTCTTGGTCTAGAAAGCCTTGGAGGGAGGTGTTGTAGCGATTCTCCAGCGACGGGAGGCAAACAGTTATCGGCTGGGACTCTCCAGTGGTCGATGACGCCATTTTAGGCGCGGTGCGTACTCCAACCAAGAAACGGTGATCGGGGAATCGTGCAATAAACAGTTCGCTTCCTTGACCTAGAAGCTCTCTCTCTCTCTCTCTCTTTCCCGCCTTTTTGTAGCTGGCGCAGGTGCTACCTATCGAGGGTGACTACATAACAAGGGGTTATCAACGACCTATGGACGTAACTCTCGCCTTGTGACTTTGGATTCTATATGTAACGAGCACGCAGGATGAATTGGCCGTTACGGATCATGACAGCCTGGTATGGCGTTAATCACAATCAAACCAAGGCTCGGTCCCAACCTCATTCCTCAAGAATCGCATCGGCTTCAGGTTCTGCTCCGGCATGACGTTATCCAGCCTCGCCTCCACCCCCTCTCTGATCGCGCGGCTGACCCAGGTGTAGTTCTCGTCGTCGTGCTCGGGATAGCATCCCACGGTGAACGTCAAGAAGCTGAGCGGCAGATAGTTTGCGACGTGCAAGGCAAGAAGACACAGATCTCCGTCGTCGGTGAGCATGAACGAGTCTTCGTCGAGGTTGGGGTAGATGAGGCACAGCTCCTGCTCAAGCTTGACATGGGGATAGTGGTGGCGAATCCGGCCTGTCAGCTCTCGATACTCCTATGGTTATAAATCATTGTCAGCTCCTGTAAGTAACAGACCCTCGATGGCGAGGCCCAAGTGAAGAAGCTTGTCTCTGGACTCAGATCATGTGAGCAGGAGAAAGGTATAATTTAATAATTACCCTGTTGTGAGTGTCGAGATGGTCGTTGATGTCGTCCTCGAGCTCTTGGACAGAGTTGCAGCGCTTCGCAGCTCTGCCCTCGTAGAACAGCTCGTTCATGATGTATCCCTCCGGCAGAGGTCCGGGCTTGGCGCCTTCAGGCGCCGGAAGAGACAGGAGGAGACGCAGGGCCCTTGCGATGGCGTCAAGGTAGCCGGACGGTATGATTTCTCTCATGGTGGCATTATTTCCCCACTCCACGTCGCGAAAGATGGTTCCCTGGACCAGCTCAGTGATGAAGTACGAGTGTTTGTGGTCTCGCATGATGCGGTAGACCTCCGGGACGCGTATTCCGTTTTTAAGGTCCGGTGGAATCATCCTCGCGAGCTCCTCGTAGACGTGATGCTGAATGGTCGTTCTGGCGTCGTCGCCTACCATGGGGCCAGTACCGTCCACGCACAGCTGGCCGCGCACGATCCAGATGATGGGGTTGTCGGCAGGATAGCTGACGCGGCGCACCCACCACTCTCCCTTGTGGTGAAGATCGTAGAAGGCGGTGAGGTCGTTGACGGTCAAGCTGGCCGCCAGCTGGCGGCCCTGCGCGTTGGGGTCGATGGTGGTGGCCATGACGGCGTGTGAATGCGTATCACCCCTGAGTCCTGAATACAAGGCCTAGCTAGCCCTGGGCTCGTGAACAAAGAAGGAAAAGCATGGGAGGGCTGGGACCTTGGGAGAGGGAGGGCGGTGGGGAATTTATATCCCTCTAGGTCGTGTCCAAGGCTGGTGGTGCAACCCCTCAACCACCATATAAAAAGAGCGTTAGGTCTTGCACCCTTGAAAATTTGCACTCTCCCCCACAAACTCAACCGAAAGAAACTACCCATGCCCGAATTGGCAGGCACGAGAAAGACTTGCAATCGGGTTTGCCACACCTGGGCACTTGGACTTGCAGCACCTGGGCACCTGGGCAACCGAACTTCCCCCGCCCACCCAACATGCCCACGGTTGAACTGTTAGCCAGCACCCAGAAGGCACCATTCGGCAAGGCATGTAGGGAGGGGTGCGAGTATCCTAGCTACGTGGCCGGAAAACCTAAAGCTCTGCAGAAGAGGCCAGGGGCACTGTGTCGTGCTTCCGTTCCAGTATCCAGTATCACCTATTGTGTACTCAGTACGACGTCTTCCCATGATCGAGGCCAACCAGGAGGGCGAGGCCCTCCGCAGATGCCACGGCTGTCGTTTCCTTGGCCGGCTCGAATAACACATGTGCCCCCCGTTGGACCCTCGGAACTGATTTGCGGCTCTTCCGTGGCTTTGAGCCCGTGAAGTGCTACACGTACTATTCAAACACGGGTCTCATGTTGTGGCGGCTGATTCTTGTCCTCCTGGAAGCAATCCATCTAATGTCCGTGCTGCGTGCATCGCAGATAGCGCATCACGTTATGGTAGAACGGTAAAACTAAAGCTATTTTGGACCGTGGGGGTGGTCACACAGCCCACACTGCCCGATAAGGTGATGAGGAACGGTACTGCTGTCACGAGGAGCGGGCAGCAGGGAGAAATTCAGAGCGCCATGAACCAATTCAACATGTGTTGGGCCACTTCTCAAAATAAAGTTGATAAACTCAACCTGGTTCGACCACCACAGACCGCTTTGGCCATCGGTGGCCGAAAATGAGCTATGCGTATCTTCTCGCTGTGCGCAGATCCCCAGCGTAGTGGAAGATAACCCTATGGGATGTGTAGAAAACAAAAGGGGTTGACTTGAAGATTTGAAGCCATCTCGGCGAAGAGACTTCATTGAGTTGCTCTCATTTTTGTGCGAATAATTAGTCATGATATCATCGCCACGCTAACATAGAATTGGGGAAACATGACTCCGCAGGACTGACAAGTCATGAGGCGTGAAATCACCGACATCGGTATTTCTTTGATTATCACAACTCATGGGTGACTAAGTATGCCGCCATCCACTGTCTTATGTCTAGGTCAAAAAGTTGCCCCCATGATCGTGGCATAAATATGTGTGGTGTTCGCAGCCCCCGACGTTTTCGTACGGGTCAAGGCTCTGCCACTAAGAGCAAGACACCGATGCATGCTTAGCAACCACCACAATGTCGGAAACCCCAGCAACAGGGCACTATCGCCCATTGTATCGGATAGGGGTCGGCAAGATATCCATGCGTGATCTCGCCATTCCCTCGCTACAAACCTTCCTGAACCAACTTGTCGCTGAGTTTTGGCTGGACTTCCAAGAGCCGGCAGCTTTCCGCTCTGGGTTATTCGCATCCTTATCCGTGGTAGACCCTTCACCATAAACGCACTCGAAGACAGCAGTGGTCAGTGGAGGGTGAGCAATCGTGGGACGGAGTCAGGGCAGGTTTCAGCGTTCTTTCTCGGGGCCACAAGGACCGGTGGAGTGGAGCAGTGGTTGTCCAGAACTTCCGCGCCGGAGCAACTTTGCGCTAGCTTTCGGTTTCCCCTCGCGGGCTTCCACGATTGGACTGTCCTGGATGTGTACAACGCCTTGGCCGGGTGGACCTATGGCAGCCCGTACACCCTCCCGCCCGGTCACCAAGGGGACCTCACGCGGTTTCGGAAGCTAGGGAGGGCTGGTGATGCCGAGTTTGAGGGGTTTTGTGGAAGCCGCGATTTCATGTAAGAACAGCCCGAGCACGATTCGGGCTCCGTCGAGGAGAATCACCCTGTCCTTTGATTATTTAGGATATACCTTTGCATTGTTCCCTCTGCCAAGACCTTGATAAGAAATGTCTACGGCAAGAGCTGCTAATTTTTGGAATGTTGTCTAGCGCCCAATGTATGATACGGTTGCATGCGGCCGGTATAGTCCAATGGATGTCCGACCTCCACGAGCCGGGCCAGAAAATCGTGCGCCTGGACGAGACCGCTCCGTACGGCGAATTCCACGATATTGTTGGCTACGACTATCACACATCGACTCTAGATGTACATGGAGACTTAACTCTCAGCGTCCCGAGGCCCATGCGGATAGGGCAATTTGGGAGCCGCAAACTTCACGCCCCCGCCTACCAAGCTCAAATCGCGCGTCACATGGAATATCAAGGTCTCACGATGCCGTACGAGGGTCTGGTCTATGTCGAAAATGGGGGGACGTAGGACGAGCCCAGATTTGCGTAATCAACCAAGCTGCCAACAGCTAGCAACAGGTAGACAATCAAGGCGAGAGTTCAGACCCACAGGGCGAGAGCTCGAACTAGCAAGATGCGGGCTTCTACCAGCGGGACACTGGCTTATACCAGCAGGGTGAGGGCTCTTGGCAAAATCAATGGTAGCTGAAAGGCACAAGCACCGACCGTCAAGATCAAGATCAAGGGCTGGCAAGGTCAAGACGGCGTTGAGAGGATATATTTTTTTTTAGAAAAGCTTGATGCTCGCCCGCAGGAGGGGTTCCGTTGGTCTCCTTGAGCTGGTGCAAGTGCGTTCCTGCAGTGTCCGAGCCCCAGTTATAACCCAAAGCCGGGGAGCGCTGTCTATCAAATAGAATCTGACTGAAAGCCCTGGTCCTTTTTTTCCTTACCACATTGCCCCACCAACCTGGCCATGTCAACTCCCCTCCTCTCTTGTGCTTCCAACAAGGACACCTTTCTTTTGTTCTTGACCAAAAGACCCTAGTGGCAAGCTACAGAAAAAGCACGGAAATAGTCGAGATGCCAAGATGCCTGTAGCGCGAAACATCGAGATCGACCCGGAGAACCCCATCCCTTGGGGCAAGCTCGCAGGCGAGCAGTACCTGGTGGTAAGTTGTTTGCCAGCCTCTCCTCAGGACACCCTCAAGCCTGTCCACAAACGAGTGACACACGGCTGACCCCTCCCGGCTGGCTTGAACGCCCGTGTGTCCCCCCAGCGCGTGTGGGATCGCTCGTCGTCCGAGCCCCCCTCCGTGCAGCGCACCCGGCTCGCGCGGCGGTACGCCTTCGAGGTCGCCGCCCAGCTCAGCTGGGACGCCCTGGTCTACGTCGACGACGTGCCTCGCAGCCCTCAGCCATTTGTGCCCCCGACCCAGGACGAGATCAACATGATCCTCCGCCCGTGGCGCAGCGAGGAGGCCAGACTGTGCGCCTCCAACTGCGGCCCGATGAGGGCCTGGGAGGAGCCCGTCATCCTGCGGACGCACTACGACGCCGCCGACGACGGGGCGTGGCGGGAGCTGCTGTGGTACGCCGAGGACAAGAGCCCGTCCCCCCTGCTGATCGACGACGGCACCGTCACGGTCCTGGACGACGCCGCGCTGTTCGCCGCCAGGCCGCGGGGAAATTATTATGATGATGGTGACGATGATGGCGGTATCTACGGCCACGACGAGGAGGACGACGACGAGACGTCCGACGGCTGGCGGCGCGTGTTCGACGTCCTGCCGGAGCTGTCCTGCAAGCGGCCGCGCCGGGCCCCCAACAGCCGGCCCCCTTGCCCGCCGTACCGAGACGGCCAGGGCGAGGGCGGCGCCGCGGAGCAGGCCCGCTTCGAGACCTGGCAGGTGGTTGGGGCGTTCCTCGAGTCCCGCGAGGAGAGCGACGCCACGCCGGCCCACGAGGAGGGCGGCGCCATGTCGGACTGCGGCGCCATGTCGGACTGCGGAGAGGGCGACGCCACGCTGCCTTACGAGGAGGGCGACGCCATGTCGGACTGCGAAGAGGGCGACGCCATGCTGGCTTACGAGGAGGGCGACGCCATGTCGGACTGCGAAGAGGGCGACGCCATGTCGGATTGCGAAGAGGGTGACGCCACGCTGGCTTACGGGGAGGGCGACGCCACGCTGGCTTACGAGGAGGGCGACGCCCTGCCGGCCCACGAGGAAAGCGACGCCCTGCTGGCCTGCGAGGAGGGCGACGCCACGCTGGCTTACGAGGAGGGCGATGCCATGTCGGATTGCGAGGAGGGCGACGCCACGCTGGCTTACGAGGAAAGCGACGCCCCGCTGGCCTGCGAGGAGGGCGACGCCACGCTGGCTTACGAGGAGGGCGACGCCATGCCGGATTGCGAGGAGGGCGACACCATGCTGGACTGCGAGGAAGACGACGCCATGTCGGACTGCGAGGAGGGCGACGCCATGCCGGACTGGGAGGATGGCGACTCCACGCTGGCCCACGCGGACGGCGACGCCACGATGACCTACGAGGAGAGCACCGTCACGCCGGCCCGCGACATCATACGCTGGGACCGGTACGACTACATGACCCCGCAGGAGTCGGTCGAGGAGTACGTGAGCGAGGTGATGCAGCTCGAGGCGCTGATGACGTACCTCGTCCTCGCCGACGCCGAGACGTTCCGGCCGGCCAAGGTGGAGGAGCGCACGTTCCGCGTCGTCTTCCTCGACTCGCGCTGCAACGTCATCAGGCACACGCGCGTTCTGGTGGGCAAGCTTGGAGACATGAGGGACGAGCTCAAGAGAGACGGCCCGTGTCTGGTCGGCGGCTCCTACTGGGAGCGAAGCTGGGTCGGCGAGAAATACACGCCCTTCGGCAAGCTCGGGGACAAGATGTACCCGCCGGGCATTGAGGCTCTCAGAGACGAGCTCGTCCGTGAGGGCACCCTTGCGTTTGACGATTGGATCGAGTACTAAGCCATTTTGGAACCATTCAGCTGCCTCAACAAGATCCAATACTGGGAGTAGATAGCCACCAGCCCTCATGAGTTTCCTTCTGCCCCCCTCACTACAACGAAACACAGCCTCCCGCGCTGTCCTCTAGAAAGATACCACCATAGATCAGACCCTCGTTTGTGTTCCTGGACTGGTACCCAGAGTTGACCACGTCGCTCGTGCCCGTCGGCTTCTTGAGCAGCCCGAGCTGGTACTGCCCGTTGCCCGAGTTGTCGTTCTGGACCGCGCCCGTGACCGATTTGAGCGGCTCGTCACCCTTGGAGTAGTACACCTGAAGCGTGCTGTTTGTTTTGTTTGTTGGCGTTGCTCCCGGACGGGTGCAACAGACGCATCAGCACACAGCTCAAACAGCACGTCGCCCCGTTACGGCCGCAGACTAGACATAAACAAAGGACACGTATGGATGAGCCTACTTCTTGGAGTAGTCGATCTTGATGGCAAAGTTGTTCCACGCCGCGCCGTCCACCTTGGTCGACCAGATCTGCCGGTTCTGGCGGTTGAGGATCTTGAACGTGTCCCTGGGCAGCGAGGTTTGGCCGAGGATGGTGCCCATCTCGAAGTTGAACTGGTTGGCCGAGTAGTCCGACGTCTCGTGCCAGACGTTCTGCGATAAGAACATCCGTGTCGGTCAGTGAGACTATGGACTTTGCGTCCGTGGCTGGGGACCTCGAGAGTAGAGAAACCCACCAAGTACTCATGGCTAAGGTTAAGCGCCCGCCCCGGATCAATCTTCACGCTCCAGTGCAGCGTCTTGACCCCGGTGCTCCCTTTACTCCCCGTGTTCGTGTCCCCGTTGAACTGCAGCCCCGCCCTGCGAAACCCCCTCTGCGTCCGGAAGATGGACTTGTCGCTCAGCGTGACGGTGATGGGCTTGTGCAGCGAGCTATTCTCGAACCGTGGTCCCCCTCCACCAGGGAACTTGAGAATGTCGCTCCACAGCAGCCCTTCGCCCTTGACGTAGCCCGTCCCAAAGGGCGAGCCCCGCCCCGAGATGTCAAAGTCGGTGAGGGCGAGGGAGGCGGGCACGCGCCCGTCGAACACGATGGGGCACTTTACCTCGACGGCGCGGACGGCCGCCGCGGCTGCCAGGAGAGTAGTTGCTAGGACGTGAGCGAGCGTCATTTGGGGCAGAAGCTTTCTTTGTGGGCGTGTCACTTGAGGCGAGGGGAAAAGCATGGAAGCAGGACTAGGTATATCGGGAGGAGGGAGGAGGGCGAGGGTCAAGACAAGCATGGCGGCAATAGAGATACCCTGTCGCCGGTAGATGTTGTCGCCATACTTTTCGGAGCAAAAGGAGAGACGGGCCGTCCTGGGCCGCATCCCGCCGGCTGAATTGGGACCTCGGGGCGTGTCGATAAGCTAGAGATGCGGCTTGTTATTTCAAGGGGCCTAAAAAAAGGCTCAATTGTTCCGCTTGCGAAAGTGAGGCTAACGGACAGTACTTCCGCTCGGCAGCGTCGCACATCGGGAAAATGCGAGTGTGGGCGAAAGTTCGTTACATATGGTGTCTAGGCCAAGGACAATGTATAAGATCAAGGAGTCATTAGCTCACGATGAGCTAGCTAGAGTAAAGATGCAAGGCGTTCAGACAGTGAAAGAGGATGCCGGCCAGGGGCAGGAAAGGCACGATTGACTGCATCGAGATACAGCTTCCCTGAGGACTGCTGATCTCTTCGTTCTCCGCAAACCCCCCTTCACCCCGAACTTATCCTGTTGGTCTCCTTCCCTGTTTCCTGCATGCTTTCCTATTTCCTATATCCTTTCCTGTTTTCTGCATTCTTTCCTGTTTCCTGTATCCTTACCCGTTTCTTGTATCCTTTCCTACCAATCATAAAACTTCTCAGCGCCAACCTCCTTCTTGACCTTCAGCTCCTTGTGCAGGTCCAACTTGCCGCGTTTCCGATCGAACGCATCGCGCAAGACACAGACGTACTGCGCCGTCGTCATCAGTCTCGGGTCGTTTGTACACTTCAGCCCGTACTCGTAATGCCTGCGCCTGTGCTCCATAAGCTCGAAGGCAAAGCTGCTCTTGACCCCGGCCGTCTCTTCTTCCGAGTACGTCATGCCCAGCTTCTTCATCTCGCTCCACACCAGCTCGATCCAGCCACGGGTCTGGGCCATGGTCTGCGGGGTCCGCGTCCCCGTGAAGGTGGTCGTATACGGGCGGTAGTCGGTATCATTGGAGGTATAACTCTCGTCAGGCGGCCTACCGAAGGTGCGAATAAGCTCGCAGGCGAGGCAGGCCTTGACCATCTCCCAGAATCCCTCGCGGGTCCGCATGACCCGGCCGCCCTGACCGTTGGGTTGGGCGTGGCACTTGCAGGGCTTGGTGCCGTCCCAATGTGGCAGGGCGCCCTTGATCCAGCGGATAAGAAACCGCCTTGGTGCCTTGTACTTGCTATAGAGCGCCAGGGGAAAGCGAAGGGTTCGTGACCAGAACTGGTGCTTCCCATCGACAACACGGCAGCTCCAGTAATCCGTGCAGTCGACGTCGATATAGGAAATGGCGGCTGCGTGGAGGGCACCTTCATCGCCAGGCCCCCTCGAAGATATTCCGGAAAAGTCGTCGTGCAGAACGACATTCTCGAACCTTCCTGTCCCTATAGGGCACCCGTGCGTGACCATCAGTTTGAGGAGATGCCCTCGCCGATCAAAGAGCTCCAATATGTCCGCTGTCGAATCATTGACCTCATCAAGTATCTGGTGTAAACCCCGAGAGGGAGGGGGCGTCCAGCTGTCGATCGCGATCTGGAAGTCGCGGGAGAGCGAAAGTATCTTGAATACTTCGATCCGGCCCATCGCGAGCATCACGTTCAGTGGAGAAGGCACCCCCCAGACAGCGCTGACGCCCCGCCTGACGAGATACTCCAAGACTTCGTCGCGGCGGCAAATGATGGCTTCGACAACCGGGCTGCTTATGTGCCGGTTGTAATCCCCCTGCTCGAATGGGTGGGGGGATTTTACCAAAGACGTCGACGACAGCGGCGCGGACAGGGCCTCGGTGTGTAGTGGCACCCCATGGGCGCTGGCCAGTGTCAGGAGTCGTTCAACGACGTCCAAATAGCCATTGCGCACACATATTTGGAACGAGGTAGGGGAAGGCGTTGCCGGAAGTCCGTGCCAGAAGATACCAGAGTGAAAGACGGGGAGATCGTGGAGGTAGAATGCAAGCCGCCACTCGGGATGGCGTTTCTGGACACGCTCAAAGGCGTCGAGGGCGAGATGGCAGATATCAAGCTTCCCATTCGCGGCTCCGTACGTGAGCGCCGAGGGCTTTATCTTCGCATACACCGATCGCGATAAGGTCGGAGGGATACTGGCGCCCGGCCCTTCGTCGTCCAGGACGAGGAATTTGACGACGTCCTTAGCGAAAAGCTCGGGTTTGATGAGCCGTGCTGCCTCGGGCCCGAGCGCCACGGCCAGCTGAGCTAGATCATGCAACCTCTCAACCTCGCGGGCGATCATGACAAAGACCTCGGATGGCAGGTCGGTGATGGTGATGCGGGAATGGCGTGCCGTGGCTATGGGCTCCGTGGCTGCATCGTCTGCATTGGAGCGCTGGTCCGTGGTCAGGCTGGAACTAGCCGCCGCAGTGCTGACCTTCCTCTTCTTCATAGTGGGGGTTGCGCGCGACTGTTTCGTATAACGGGTGGGCGATAGACAAAATAATGATGTTCTTCAAGGGCTGATTCACACTTGGTAGGTGGGAGCAGGAGAGGCTGACGGACTGCTGGATTCTCCGTGCTCGAATAAGATCCGAGCCAAAGAGAGGGAGCAAAGTAGGTGTGTATTGATGGCTGCCTGGTGGCATCAGGCGGCGTCCGCGGTAGCAAACTCGGGCCAAGCAACGAAGTCTATGCGGCCGGATTCGGCTCAACTGTCTGTCACATTACTGTCACACGGAGATATGGAGGGAATAGGACAAAAATCCCTGGTCCTAGGTACCTGCCTAGGTAGGTACTTGTTTCCCTTCTCGATTTTCTCGATTAGAAATGAGGATGCGAGTGCCCGTACGCAAACCTTGACCCAGATACTCGCGACGCTCAGCGCAGTTCTCAGCTGTCGAGTTGTTCTTGCCTCAGGCTACGATATCGCCTTCCGCTCTTGATTGCTCGACGGGATCCACCTGGCACGTGCCAGCAAGCTGACCCGGAAAGGAGACGGCAAAATTTCGGGCAAGAGGCGTCGCTGCAGGTGAGCTCCAACTGGCCGGGCGTGGAAGCCAGGTAATCTCTTGATCCAACCTACATTTGGCAAACCAAAACATCCTCCCCATCCGTCAACGTCCTTGAGCCCTCCCCCTCAAGAGACACCAATCCCACGATCCACGTTTGATGATACTCCGTTTTAGTCCGGCGTCGCCACTTTTGCAGCCGTCACCTTAATACCTTACCTTCTCTTCTCGATCCGGCAGAGCTGATCGTCACGCCCAGACCCGAAAAAGCGCGGCTTCCTTTTCGCGATCCCCGTCGCTTCCACAAGGCCGCACCAGCAGCCTCACCCCCATCCGGCGCACCGCGCTTGTTGACAGCTACAGAGCCCTCTTTGCGACCTTTCTCAGTTTCGAGTAGCCCGACCGTGAGAAGGCTTCCTCTGACGCGCGGCCCAGCGCCCGATCTCACCATGGCGCCGCTCCCCATCAAGTTCACCGAGCTGCTACAGCTCTCCAGCGTCAACATCGACACCTCAGCCATCGGTTTTAACTCTTGCGTACGCTTCCGCAGTCCCGCTGATCGTCTGGCATGCCAATGTGCCGTCCTCGGCTGCCTTTACTGACTCGAGTCGACCGCGATAACAGACACTAGAATCAGACTCGTACGTCTGCATCCGCGAGAAGAAGAACGAGAGTGCGTCGCCCGAGGTTGTCATCATCGACCTCAAGAATGGCAACAATGTCACGCGCCGGCCCATCAAGGCCGACAGTGCCATCATGCACTTCACCAGACAAGTCATCGCCCTTCGTGCCCAGTCGAGGACCCTGCAGATTTTCGACCTCGAGCAGAAGGCCAAGCTCAAGTCGACGAGCATGAATGAAGACGTGGTCTTTTGGAAGTGGATCAGCGACACCACCATAGGTCTCGTCACCGATGCCGCTGTCTACCACTGGGACGTCTTTGACCCCAACCAGGCCGCCCCGGTCAAGATGTTTGCGCGGAATGACAATCTGAGCGTGAGAGCCCTCTAGGCACCAGAGGCGATGGCCCACACAGGACTGCTTACTGACACCTCGAATGCGCTCACAGGGAAACCAAATCATTAACTACCGAGCTAATGGTGAGGGCAAGTGGATGGTCGTCGTGGGCATCGCTCAGTCTGGGGGTCGTGTGGTCGGTAACATGCAGCTGTACTCCAAGGACAGGGGGATCAGCCAATCGATCGAAGGCCACGCCGCCGCGTTCGGCACCATCCGCCTGGACGGCGCGCCACAAGACACCAAGCTGTTCACGTTTGCCGTAAGGTCGGCTACTGGCGCCAAGCTGCACGTTGTTGAGGTCGACAAGCCCGAGGCCAACCCGGCCTTTGCCAAGAAGAACGTCGAGATCTACTTCCCCGCCGAGGCCGTCAACGACTTCCCCGTCGCCCTGCAGGTCTCGCAGAAGTATGGCGTCATCTACCTGGTCACCAAATATGGCTTCATCCACTTGTACGACCTGGAGACGGGCGCCTGCATCTTCATGAACCGGATTTCGAGCGAGACCATCTTCACCACCTGCCCCGACAGCGAGTCTACTGGCATCGTCGGCATCAATCGCAAGGGCCAGGTGCTCTTTGTAACCATCGACGACACCACCATGATCTCGTACCTGCTGCAGAACCCGGCCAACACCGAGCTGGCGATCAAGATGGCATCGCGCGCTGGTCTGCCCGGAGCCGACAACCTGTACGCTCGTCAGTTCGAGCAGCTGTTCAATGGCGGGAACTACATGGAGGCTGCTAAGGTCGCTGCCGGTTCTCCCCGCGGCTTCCTGCGGACAGCCGAGACGATCGAGAAGTTCAAGCGCCTGCCGGCACAGCCCGGTCAGATGTCGTACATCCTGCAGTACTTTGGCCTGCTGCTTGACAAGGGGGTCCTTAACCGCCACGAGACCATTGAGCTGGCCCAGCCAGTCCTGGCTCAGAACCGCAAACAGCTTCTTGAGAAGTGGCTGAAGGAGGGCAAGCTGGACTGCTCCGAGCAGTTCGGCGACATGGTGCGACCGCACGACGTCAACATGGCCCTTGTTATCTACCTGAAGGCCAACGTCCCACAGAAGGTTGTTGCCGGCTTTGCCGAGACTGGCCAGTTCGACAAGATCCTGCCGTACTGCGCTCAGTCCGGCTACCAACCGGACTGGATCCAGCTGCTCCAACACATTGTTCGCGTCAACCCCGACAAGGGTTCCGAGCTTGCGGCAACTCTGGCCAACCACGAAGGCGGATCGCTCGTCGACATTGCGCGTGTCGTCGATGTGTTCCAGGGCCAGAACATGATCCAGCAGGCCACCGCTTTCCTGCTTGATGTTCTCAAGGAGAACAAGCCCGAGCACGCCGACCTGCAGACCCGTCTGCTCGAGATGAACCTCATGAACGCGCCCCAGGTCGCCGACGCCATCCTGGGCAACGAGATGTTCTCACACTTCGACAAGGGCCGCATCGCCACCCTCTGCGAGCAGGCCGGCTTGCACCAAAAGGCACTCGAGCTTTACGAGGACCCGACCGCCGTCAAGCGTGTTATTGTCGGCATTGCGGGCACGCCCGCCTTCAACCCCGAGTGGCTCGTCAACTTCTTTGGCAAGCTGTCTGTCGAGCAGTCTCTTGACTGCCTGGACGCCATGATGAAGCACAACATCCGCCAGAACCTCCAGTCGGTTGTGCAGGTGGCCACTAAGTACTCAGACCTGCTTGGCCCCACCCGCTTGATCGACCTTTTCGAGAAGTACAAGACCGCCGAGGGCCTCTTCTACTACCTCGGAAGCATTGTGAACCTCTCGGAGGACGCCGATGTGCACTTCAAGTACATCGAGGCCGCCACCAAGATGGGTCAGTTCAACGAGGTCGAGCGCATCTGCCGGGACAGCAACTACTACAACGCCGAGAAGGTCAAGAACTTCCTCAAAGAGGCCAAGCTCACGGAGCAGCTTCCTCTTATCATTGTGTGCGACCGCTTCAACTTCGTCCACGACCTGGTTCTCTACCTCTACCAGAATCAGCAGTTCAAGTCGATTGAGGTTTACGTCCAGCGCGTCAACCCGGCACGCACCCCTGCCGTGATTGGTGGCCTGCTTGATGTCGACTGCGATGAGAACATCATCAAGAACCTTTTGACGACTGTCAACTCTGCCTCGATCCCGATCGACGAGCTTGTCTCGGAGGTCGAGACGAGGAACCGCCTGAAGCTGCTGCTCCCCTTCCTGGAGGCTACTCTCCAGGCTGGCAACCAGCAGCAGGCCGTCTTCAACGCTCTCGCCAAGATCTACATCGACTCCAACAATAACCCGGAGAAGTTCCTCAAGGAGAACGACCAGTACGACTCGCTCGTCGTCGGCAAGTACTGCGAGAAGCGCGACCCCAACCTGGCCTACATTGCCTACCGCAAGGGCGGCAATGACCTGGAGCTGGTCAACATCACCAATGAGAACTCCATGTACAAGGCTCAGGCTCGCTACTTGCTTGAGCGGGCCGACCGCGAGCTCTGGGTGTTCGTCCTCAGCGAGAACAACATCCATCGCCGCTCTGTTGTCGATCAGGTCATCTCCACCGCCGTCCCGGAGTCGACAGATCCCGCCAAGGTCTCGGAGGCTGTTGCTTGCTTCCTTCAGGCCGACCTCCCCGGCGAGCTTATTGAGCTCCTGGAGAAGATTGTGCTGGAGCCGTCACCGTTCAGCGACAACCAGAACCTGCAGAACCTTCTCATGTTCACCGCTGCCAAGGCAGACAAGTCCCGCGTCATGGACTACATCCACCGTCTGGATGGCTTCAACCCTCAGGAGATATCCGAGGTCTGCATCAACGTTGGCCTTTACGAGGAGGCGTTTGAGATCTTCAAGAAGATCGATGACAAGACCAGCGCTGTCAACGTCCTTGTCGAGCACGTCGTTAGCATCGACCGCGCCCAGGCTTATGCCGAGGACGTCGACATTCCCGAGGTCTGGAGCAAGGTTGCCAAGGCCCAGCTGGATGGCCTCCGTGTGACCGACTCGATTGAGTCGTACATCAAGGCTGAGGATCCCAAGAACTACGCCGAGGTCATTGAGATTGCCACCCACGCTGGCAAGAACGAGGACCTTGTCAAGTACCTGCGCATGGCCCGCAAGACTCTCCGTGAGCCCACTATCGACACCGCCCTTGCCTTCAGCTACGCCCGTCTGGACCAGCTCTCAGACCTGGAGGATTTCCTGCGGGGCACCAACGTTACCAACATCGAGGAGTCCGGTGATAGGGCCTACGGTGAGGGTCTCTTCGAGGCTGCCAAGATCTTCTACACGAGCATCTCCAACTGGGCCAAGCTCGCCACCACTCTGGTCCACCTCGGTGACTACCAGGCCGCAGTCGAGTGCGCCCGCAAGGCCAACAGCATCAAGGTCTGGAAGGAGGTGCACGAGGCCTGTGTGGAGAAGAAGGAGTTCCGCCTCGCCCAGATCTGTGGTCTCAACCTCATCGTCGATGCGGAGCAGCTGCAGGCCCTCGTCAAGCAATACGAGCGCAATGGTTTCTTCGACGAGCTCATTAGCCTGCTGGAGAACGGCCTGGGTCTGGAGCGGGCGCACATGGGCATGTTCACTGAGCTGGGCATTGCTTTGTCCAAGTACCACCCCGAGCGTCTGATCGAGCACCTCAACCTGTTCTGGAGCAGGATGAACCTGCCCAAGATGATCCGCGCGTGCGAGGAGGCCAACCTCTGGCCCGAGCTGGTCTTCTGCTATGTCCACTACGACGAATTCGACAACGCCGCCCTGTCGGTCATTGAGCGTCCCGAGAATTCTTGGGAGCACCAGCAGTTCCGCGACATCATCGTCAAGGTTGCCAACCTGGAGATCTACTTCAAGGCCATCAACTTCTACCTCGAGCAGCACCCTTCGCTGCTAACCGACCTGCTGCAGGCCCTGACTCCTCGCATTGACGTCAACCGTGTCGTCAAGATGTTTCAGAAGTCGGACAACCTGCCGCTGATCAAGCCCTTCCTGCTCAACGTTCAGAGTCAGAACAAGCGCATTGTCAACGATGCCATCAATGACCTCCTAATTGAGGAGGAGGACTACAAGACGTTGAGGGACTCGGTTGAGAACTATGACAACTATGAGCCTGTCGAGCTCGCCAGCCGGCTAGAGAAGCATGAGCTTGTCTTCTTCCGCCAGATTGCCGCGAGCATCTACCGCCGTAACAAGCGCTGGGAGAAGTCGATCGCGCTCTCGAAGCAGGACAAGCTATGGAAGGATGCGATTGAGACGGCTGCTCTGTCCGGCAAGACCGAGGTTGTTGAGGAGCTTCTGCGTTACGTGAGTTTGCCCCTTTATCCCATCCTCCACTTAGAATCCAAAGATCTATTTGCTAACAACAGCCATATCACCAGTTTGTGGACATTGGCAACCGTGAGTGCTACGTCGGCATGCTTTATGCATGCTACGACCTCATCCGGCCTGACCTTGTGCTGGAGATGTCGTGGCGTCATGGTCTGCACGACTTCACCATGCCATACATGATCAACATGCTCTCGCAGCAGACGAAGGAGCTCGCCATCCTGAAGGCCGACAACGAGGCCCGCAAGGCCAAGGAGAGGGAACAGGAGAAGCAGGAGGACAGCGCTCCCATTCTGGGCGGTGGCCGCCTCATGATTACAGCTGGCCCTGGCGGCGGTGGCGGCCAGACCTCCCCGGCGCCATTTGCTGGGGCTAATGGCTTTGTGCCCCAGCCGACCGGGTACGGCTATTAGGACACCGTCCCGGTGTCGGCGCCCGGACCAGCTTGGCGCAGTCATTCTCCAGCGCTGGTCCCCGCCATCCCACCACTCCAGTCGGTTGAGCACATTCACCGCCACCACGTTTACCACTTTCTCTACGAGCCTTCATTGGGGGCCGCAAGCGGAGGCAGCGCCAGTCCGAATACGGAACACCCGTATCCGCCTACGCCTCCACAGAATGGCGCGTGGTGATCCCGCCTCCATAGCTAATCGTGCTCCGGGCATGAACACATCTTTTTTTCGGTTATCAGCGCCTGGGAGGTAGACCGGAGGATATATCAAAAGATCGGTTCTGGGTTTTGACGCAGCAGTATTTCTATTCTGCCATCTTGATGTTTTTTGTTTTGGGGGGCTCTCTTCGTGTCCCTTGTAGTCTGCTTCAAGGAGCAGTGTGGAGATAAGGGAAGGGGAATATTTATTTCTTCTCTTTTGTTACTTTAACTTGTGACGGGAGCACGTTTGTAAATGTATGATAGCAAAACATAGGTTTTGGCAGGCGAAGCAGGATTCCTGGTTGACACTTGGTCTACGTTCTAGTCTTGCACGTCTGTCTGCTCTCCTATTCCAGTCTCTGCTTGTCGTTAAATCGCGATGGCTGCCTCACCGGCATCACCTTTAGTCCGAGCAAATGAGGTGCCACGGTCAATCCGATCGAGCCCCGGCGGTTATGCCAATTGCGGCGGCTGCGGCAGTGGCACTCGGCCACCTACCCATGCCGTTTATTAGGTATGTAGCCTAGAAACGGGTGTTGAATGCGGCTTTTAGGGGATCCCAAGGCCCCCCTGGCGGCGTCAGGCAGCTCCCCCAAGCATCAGGGCCAAGCATCTCTTGTACGGGCACGTTTGAAGAAGCTTCGGAATGCAGAAATCGATTGTGTGTAGGAATTCATCTGCTATGTCACCTGTCCATCCAACAAGACCCATCCAGCATCCTAACAGTCACCATGTCGCTCCTAGCTATCAGGAAGTTGGTTACTGTCCGCCCAGTCGCCCCGCCTGTCCTGTTTCAATATGGGCGCAGAGGCCGATATAATCTCATCGCCGCCAACGGCTGGCAGGTCATCGAGCACGAGCGCCAGGGCCTGCAGGGAGAATATAAAAAGGGAGACGCCATTCTAGGCAGCTTGGCCAATGTGCCCCCCAGGAGGAAGGGGAGGCCACGGAGGGCGCCAAAAGAGAGAGCGACTTGCGGCTTCGTATCCGGCGGGTTATGTTGGCGATTGGCTCTCAGGGAAGCGGTGTTTGGCAACGCCTTGCTTGGGATGCCAGCTTCGACCGCGGATACTCGCTGGAGGCACACAACCTCTCCGTGACCGCTCTGCAGCCGCAGCCGTTCCAAGAAACCCCCGGACTGACGGTGACGAGACCTCCTTCCTCGAAGCAGCTAGACCATCGCGTCGCGCTTGGCCGCCAGCGCGCCTATGTCATAACTCATCAGCCAATGACGACAAAAGCCGCACGGAGGACACCTACGCGGCGGTAATCATTCGGCCGCCGAGAGTAAACGAGGCACACTCTGCTTCCTATCGCGTTGGCGACGGGGAGGTCGCCGGTGAAATTTGGTACTGCATAGGGAGGACGGCGAGGAGCGGCTTCGCGTGTGGCGATATCACTTCCACGACAGCCAATCAATTACAGCACAAGACACAAAAACCCCGAGGTATCCATAAAGGGAAAAATAAATTGGAGATACAAATCTTGTTGGAAGAGGAAATGGGAGCTGTCGAAAGAGGAGAAAAAGGAAATAAGTACAGATTGGGAAATGGACAAAACCGTAATGGGCAAAAATAAAAACCAAAAAGGGAAAAGAAAATCAAAAGGAGAAAACAAGCCTCCGGTCTGATGAATCTTCATCAGCCGGATCAGCTCCGTCAGTCGATTGGCACAGCACCGATGATCAGCAGTCTGGACCCTTCAACGGCACTCACGGGCATGGACGCCGAGGCAGCTGATGATGGCGGCGCAGCCCAAGATCAAACAGGGCAAGATCCGCACAGTTTGCTTCTTTTAACCCGACGGCAGATGGATGCCAAACGTCAATCAACACCCCCCGGCTCGCGACCAGATAGCGTTTGATAGGCAAAGGTGATGCGCCTTTCAGGGTCCTGTCTGGCGTCGTTGGTTCGCTTGTCAAATCCATCATTCGCCGCCAAGAGGCGAACTAAAAAGCAAATATCTTGGGGAGGGGCACAGGACACAGGCTCGCCCGCTTGCCCGAACACGTGCCGTCGTAAAAAAAAAGAGAAAGCTGAATGCGACGAGCAAATCAACGTTGCGATAGAGGCGAAAAGAGGAGGGTCTTGACCGACGTCGCAGACCCAAGTGTGGTTTTTTTTTTCTGTCCTCTTGGGACGGTCGGTCAGAACTCAGTGGTAAAAGGGGCAACGGAAGACCGCAGGCGCGAAAGGGGCAGGAGGGCCACAGGGACAGGAGGGCCACAGGAAAGGCGAGACGAGACGAACGGGAGTGAATGTGTAGCAGCCATCCGTCACAATCGACCTGATGCTTCCCGCTCCGTACACAAAACAAATTCGTTTAGTGCGTCCAAACAAGCGAACGTGTCCTTCTTCCATGTCTAAAATTGAGACATCCCGTACTCTATTACACCCCTGTGCCCAGGGCCGTTATCAGGGTCGGATTGCACGTTCTTGCGATACACGTCGTCCATCGAGCAGTTTTGACGGGTATAACGAAACGAACGGGTTCGCGTGCGTCTCCGCGCCCTTCCCCCTCCCCCAGTGGTCGTTCCTTGAAGGTGTCGGCCTCCGATGGAACTCCGGGATCTCGCCGTTTGTCCGTGGGGAGAGTCTCGCATTCCAAGCAAGGGAGGAGTAGTGTAAAGAGCGACCAAGACCAAGAGAGGGGAGGAGAGAAGCAAGGGGGTTGACAGAAAAAAAAAGCAAGAGATGGTCGAGGCAGATCAGTGCTCCCCCAACACCCGCACCAACCATTGTCTCCTTTCCCTAATCGGGCCACCCAACCCATGTACACCGTCTGAGCCCTCCCGGCTTGCCATCCGGACGGGGGGGTTGCGCCTGTGCGTGCCGGTCGGCCAATTTTCACGACATCTATTGGACTTGGTTGGACTCGGTGGACTTGGGTGCCTGCTTCGTGCGTTGGGTTGTTTTTTTTTTTTTTTTTACCTTGGTGGACAGGAGAGAACAAAAGCAACTGAGACATTCTGTCTCGCCATGGAAATGGAAGGGGTAAGGCGGAAGAGGAAAAGAGAACCAGGAAGCAAAATCACGTAAGAGAAGTTTAACCACGACAAGGAGACAAGGATAGAAATACCAAACCGCGGTGCCTTTCCCCATCTTTTATCTTTTCATTCAAGTGTTTTACTGCGAGAAGCTACATTTTTGCCAGCCACTTGGCAGAGTCAGGCCAGCCGCCTTGTTCGCTAGATAGTGCGACCCCATTGGACGGAGGGCTACCCTGCGCGGCTCGTGTTACGTCAACGGAGGCTAGGCTGGCTCGCTCACATTGGGACACGGCAATGACGCGGAGAGGGTGAAGGGAGAGGCGGGAGGAGAAGAGGCGGGCTGTTTGGATAGAGGGAACCCTTAGGTCCGTCGGGCGCGAAACCCGCCCTCTCGACCGAGGTTTCCCTCTGTGGCCGGGCGGAGGCTAGAGGCAAACGGTCCCCAGCCTGGCTGGCAGTCCGTCTCCGGATGCCAGCAGCTCCCGAGGTGGATGGTGGGAGGCTACGACAGCCACCTACCTAAGATATTGGTGCAAGCGGCGTCGGTGCGCGAGCTGGTTCAGGCTCTCTTGTCGTCTTGCGTCCCCCACGACGGCGCAAACGTACACGGAGGCAGCCTGTCCCCGTACAGGTGCGTCTCAGCTGCCCTTGGCAGCATTCGCCACCGTGCACCCGGGGCCCGGAATATGGGGGTCATGGCAGGAGAGGGGATAGAGACGCAAAAAAGATGGCTTGCTTCGTTCGGAGCCCAGATGCCCGCACGGACTCGACCTAGCGAACGCCGCGAGCGCCTCCCTGACTGAGAAGGGATTGGCGTCTCCCCAACACCGGCAGGCAAGGCGTGGATTTGGCAGGCAATCAAAAGGAAAAACCTGGTGCCAGCTCAGAAACAGATTGACGAATCCGCGTGCGAAGGAGCGTGGGAGCTTGGAGCTCCTGGGCCGCGGCGGCGGGAGGCTGCGTTAGGCTGTGCATGATGCAGCAAGCACGGACCAGATCTTGTTTGCTAGGTAGGGATGGGGGAGCACGGGAAAGAGGGCGGAGGGAGACAGTTGAGATTCAGTTGGTCCGTGATGAGGTGATGGAGTTTTTGGCTTGCATCCAACCCCTCCCGATGACCTTTGAAACACACGCAGGTCCCCGCCCCTTGCGTCCAGCATATGGAGGATGTCGGCCAACCACCTTTCGAACCTCGGGCAAGGCGAGCGTTGGATGGGATATCACCAGGGGTAATGAGGATCGACGGGCTGGAGAGGAGAAACCATTTGACTGCTGAAAGGCACAGACGCAACTATCGGGGCATCGCCAGCAGATTCGGGCAGACTGCTGCTGCGCTGTCGTAATGTTTCCTGGGGGTGTGTGTCCAGATGGCAGATGATGCCGATACTCGTGCGCTCGAGCCCTGGATAGGTGCACAGTAGTTCGGGTGATCGCCCGGGCCAGGGGCCCCTTTCCGAACGACGGAAAATAAAAAAAGGAAACATCGAGGCAGCAAAAGAAGGAACCAGACGGTGATATCTGATGTCGGGCTTCTTGGGTGCTGCAGGTTTGGCAGCAGTAGTTGAATCTTGACCTGTCGCATTGAAGCCCGGCGGTGACGGCAGCGAATCAAGACTGGACGTCGAGAGTCATCGCCTGCAATGACAGTCTGCCCACTTGCTGACGTCGACAATGGATCACTAGCAACCCACCGGCTTGGAGGCCGAAGCCGCCGAGCCGCCGTCAAAATGCGGGAGGTCGGACCAAGCCCAGTCCCATCGCGTCGGGACACTCGGGCCAAGGTCGAGCTGGGAAACGAATCCTCACAGGGGAATGTCCTCCACAGGGGCGGGGCGGTCCCAGCAGCCCAGCAACCAATCTTTTGCCTCAATCTCGACCTGGGCTCGGATTGAAACCCTCGATTTCACACAGGCCTTTTTTGGCGCTTCGTTGTGTGTTTTGGTTCCACAAGCCACGAAAAAAGTAAATCGGAGCGGGCGCTGATTGGGGCGCGGCCCGCTACCCTAAATTGCATTGCGAGACCCACGGCCGGTCGGTTTTTTTTTTTTTTTTTTTTTTTTTTTCATTTTTCTTATGACGGGCCCAGCTGGAACAGGTTGTGCTGAGGCGGACAGGCGATGTGGAGAGCATCCATCGAGTGGGCACTCGCGCAAAACTCTACGAAATTCCAGGCACTGGTGACGAGGTCAGGCCCGCTCCCTCTCCCCCGGAGGGAGCACGAGAAGTGGAGGACTGAGAGCCAGGGAACAAGAGCTTTCCCGATTCGGCCTTTAGCTCGAGACTGGATGGGCCTGGTTGGGTGGGTTGGCCGTGTGCTTGCGGCAAAAAAGGGCAGCCGAAGTGACCGGCTCCGAGAGGAGACTGCGCCGCTTGGTAACATGAAGTTCAGCTCCAGCTCCCAAAATAAAAAAGAAAGAGGGAGGGGGCGAATGCGATGACGGAGGGATGCTGGCTCCGCAAACAGGCAGGTGATGCAAGCGGCAGACGATGCGCGGTGCGCCGTAGCCGCCTGCATTCGTGCATCCCCTCCCTTCGATGTGATAATGCAACACATGAATCCATCGCCCAAGAGACGAGCTCTCGTTGCGGCCAGGGGCCCTGCCTGCTTGGGAGGGGCAGCAGGAAGAAAGACCCAACCAGGCGTCTGTCTGCCCTGGTCGTCAATCCCGGTCTGGCCGTTGCCCGCCTCTTTGCCTGCCGTGGACGACAGTGCGGTTTCGATGGTGGAGGATGACGACTTTTGGGACGCTCGTTTGCTTGCAGCGGGGCGTGTGGTGTGTCGCTTTCTTTCTAGCGCCCTGCCCACGCGCGATCAGGTGAGGATTGGCAGTGTCGTGTCCGGACCAAGCATCTGCCGTCGGCCGAGATCTGACACCCTACGGTTGACGGCCGAAAGCATCCAAGGGTGGCGGATCAGCATCAATGAATTGGCTGCCGGCTGTTGTGTAGAGCCCGATAATTACCTGCCAGAGGCCGACTGACGGCGAGCGCCTGTCAAGTGTCAGATGTCAAAATGCACTCTATTGACTAGGTGGCACCGCACGGTTCAGCACGGCACACACTGTCTCGAACAGCATGCAAGAAGCAGAGTCGAGAGTCAGCCCATCGCACCTGGAAACCACGGCTCCCAATCCCTGCCGGTATGGGGCTTCTTCCCCGCTGGGGAGCCTCACACAGCACGCTTGCCCGTGCCGGGCGTGCTAGGCTAAACTTGGAGCTCCCCCGACCTCGCCCTCGGTGGCTGCACCAAAGCATCGAGCCTGAGCAGGCCCAGGGTCGAAACGAGGGAACCACACTTTTCTTTTCTTTTTCTCTCCTCGCCGATCATATGCCCGTGCGTGTGCTACCTGAGGTAGGGGTGGCCGCTCTGTCGTATTAATAAGGAAAATTGGCCGGGTCAAAAAAACAAAGAAAGTGTGCTGCTGCTGCTGCTGCTGCTGGCCGGGGCGAGAGCTCAAGCTGTCGACCTCATTCCAATTTGACGTAGCTCGGGCCTTCCGTTATCGCCACAGTCTCCCGGAAATGGTCTCGCAAAGAGAAGTTCTTTCCGTCCTCCATGGTTCGTTGCGTTTGTAGGTGACCAACGAGGCCGTAAGTTTGGTCCGGTCAAACCCTCCATTCAAGCACGTCAAACTCCACCGAGCCAGTCAGCCCATATGCGGAGGACGCAAAGGACGAGGAGGAGGAAGGACATGCACATGCTACGGCAAGAAAGAGTGCTTAATTCACTCTCCCGTCTGGACAGCCGCTCGTTCAACAGCCATCCTAGCCGTGCGCCTTCCCCAAGAGCTGCTAGGACAGAGTCCGGCGCGGCTACCAGCTGGAGCACGCTCTCCGCGTTTTCGGAAGGACCCTCCCTGCCACCGCCAGAAAGTGAGTTGTCTCTCGTCTCTGCACGCCCATCCCATCAGACTGCCTCCACCCGACTTGCCCGTCGCCGGGCCCATCCTCATTGCTTCTTGCCCGTTAGTCCAAGCCCAGACCCTTCAGCAGACCCCGTACGAAAAAGAAAAGAAAAGAAAAGAAGAAAAAAGCGTTGCATCACTATCTGGACTCCTGCTACCATTATTTCCCGGCCCTGCTCTCTGCTCTCTACCCGGCCTGCCCTGAGCTCCCGGCTAGGTTCCCCACCCGCCAACCGAGATCAGATCCATCCGGTTTATAAGAGAAGCATCACACCCCTTCACCTTTTTGTGCGCCCACCGTCTTTCTGCCCCCACACCTTGGACCTGCGCCCTTTCCTGGATCTGACTCTTGGGCGAGTGGCTGCCGAGCCGAGCGCTTAGATCGAATCAACGTCTCGCCTATTAGAGGACCCGTCTGCCGTCACTCACTCCCTCCGCCCACCTGCGACTGGGTTGCTAGTTGGAGTTGCGGTTAGCTCACTCCGCTCTGCTCCCTTCCCGGCTGATGGGGCAGAAATATCTTCCGCGTCTTTAAAGCCAGTCCGCCCTTCCCTGCCACTCACCCACCCCACTCGTTTTCGTCGAGAGGAAAAAGCCGCTTCCCCCCCAGATCGACCACAACCAGGCTCGGCAACACAAAATTTCTCCTTGCTCTTTGTGTCCAGCCTGTGAGACAGGTACAAATATGCCTCCGGTTGCGCAAAGTCGTTTGGCCTGCGCCCCTTGACTCGATCAACACCTAACCTGGGTCCCGTCGTTGCCGTCCAACCGACGCGGAGCCGTCTGGATCCCACCCACGCCAAGCTGCTTGCCATTGCATACCCACTCCTGCTTCCCGTGTACCGAGCCGACTTCACTCTCTCCCATCACGCCCGCTGGGCTCCACCCCTGCGCCCTCTCACAATTGTTGCCGTCCGCCTCTGGGCCTCCTAGAAAACATGTTCGTCGGCCAGAACTCGAACCGGGTCATCCCCCCGGACAATGCTCTCACAATCGCCGCCGCTATGAGCCACGGCATAGAGAAGCTGCTTGCCAAGCGCAAGTTTGGCTCCTTGAGGAAGCCCAAGCTCAGGTCGTCGACGACGGTGCCCTCTCTCCAGCCCTACCGCTCAGAGCCAGTCTTTGCCCTGGCCTCCTCTTCCTTGTCCGAGGAGACTGTCTCGGTCGCCGACGAGCACAGTTTGTTTCCTCAGCCCTCCTTCATAAGGCCGAAGAACAGCCGCATGGTCGCCAGAGATGAGGTCTCTCCCACGAGCAAGGCGTGTCCTCTGCCCAGCAGCATCTCTGAGCCGGCTAAGGGCGGCAGCCGCTCCGCGAGGTCATCACTCGGCTCCTCAGGCCCCGGCTCCGAGAGCGCCTCTCTTCCCGTCCCCCGCCGCTCCTCGTCCCTCACCAAGGGAAGGGGCGGGCCCTTCTCGCTCGCGTCGCTCGTGCACTACGAGTTCACAGAGCGCGAGAACAAGAATGCAGTCCGCTCCCTGTCCTCGCTGTGTGGCTCGCAACGTTCCACCAGCATCTCTCCTAGGTCACCAAAGTCGATGCGCGCCGAGCTTGACGCCGCATTCAGCCGCCAAGCCGCCGCCATATCCGCTAGGGGTGACACCCCGCCGCCCTCTGACCATGACGAGAGCCGTCCGCCCTCGTCATCGAGCAAGACTCCCAGGCCGCTATCCCTGGCTCAAGGCCCATCAACACAAAGCCCAAGTCAGCCAACACCGGAACCCTCTCCCGCACTGGTCCCGATACCAGATTCACCGTCGCAGACGCCAAGAAGCAGCGAAGATGCAAGCGAACGCCGTCCCAGTCTCCAGAGCTTGCTTTTACCGCAAACACCCTTGCCAGAGACCGCAGACTTTGTCCACGCCGCTGTTTCCGACCCGATTCTGCAGGAGCCTGATCTTGGGGACTTCCTCGGCCTCAGTGACGACGATATTGCCGAGTCACGTCCGTCGTCACCTGGCTTCCCCCTTGAAGCAGCATCTCCAGCGATGAAAGGGTCACTGGCACCAGCCCACACTGGCGACTTGCTTGTTCCACCACGGACGCCCCTGAGTTCCCGCCGCCGAGGTTCCCGAGTCCCAGATATCATCCCCCAGGCCAAGCTGAATGCAAAGATGCCGCCGCCCTCTCCAATGTCGATACGGCGCATCTCAGCCAGGCTCTCGGTGGCGACCAATGAAGATCGTGCTGCCGCGATGGCCGCCTTCGAGGTAGCGAGGATTGCCGCGAGGTACCACTTCGACCTTATTTACGTCATCAACCTGTGGCCCAAGCAGAAGATGGGCAATCCTCCCCGTTTCCCCTTTTCGGCAGATGTATTCGGCGACTCCATGAGCCAGGCTTCGGCAACGACCAAGAGGAACTCAGGCTCATCCATGCTCTCGAGTCATCCGGATTCGTCCTCGCTCCGCTTCTCTGACATGGCTTCACCCGACCAGTCTATTCGCCTGAGTGACGACGAGGTTCCAGCGACGCCCACATCGTGGGGTATGGATGAGGATATCGGACTTAGCTACCGCTTCCTGGCCGCATATGGTCTGCATACCGTCAAGGCGCCCCTTCAGATCGCCTACGGGGTTCACAACAAAATCCTGCAGACGGAGGGCTGGATCGAGTACCGCGGGACCGAGCCCGACGACTACGAGCGCGGCTACGCGTGCTCCTTCTACACAGGCTATGTGCCCGCGTGCGAGGATGGCGCAAGGCGGCCGTCGGTCGCAGCGCAGTCTGCGTCGGAGTCGTCCTTGAACCGGGCAGCCGGCCTCAGCGCCGTCGCTCAGGGTAAACAGCCGGAAGGCCCCGACGGCCAGGCGCGCAGCAGCGAAGTCGGTGACGACCATGTCAGGACGGAGCACAACCGCGGCATTGTGTTCGCGGCGTATCGAAAGCCGAGGCCCGGCGCCGAGCCCGAATCTATGAGCGCCGCCGAGCGCATGGACATGCAGCAGGACGCGCAGGGCCTCGTCGACATGATTCTCGACTGCCACATGGTCAAGCGGCGAAACGAGCAGCGGGAGAAGTTCGAGATACTGGCGGCCGGAAACGGAGATTTTGGCGACGCCGGCGGTCGTCGGCTCGAGTCATTCTCGGCGTACAGAAGCGCTGCTGTTGCCGAATGCGGCTCTAAGACGGGCCCGCTTGCTGATGGTGCCCGGGGACGAGCGTCTATTTGACGGCCGGACGCGCGGCATCCTCTCGCCTGCAGCTTGGGGATGCAATAAGTTCCGGCACCACTTTCAGCTCATGGGAGAGGCCTGCCTGCAACCTAACCCCGCCTCCGGGGGCACGTCGCACTGCATACTCTGGGCTAGGGGTTCTGTCACCTTTTCGGTCCTAGCCGATCAAGTTCTTTCACTACGGCGGTTCCATTTGCTGGCCTTATCCCTTCACGTGTTTTCTCTTTCCTTTTTCACGCGCTTGCCCATACCCCAACGATTGTCTTGTTTCCCGTTTCTTTCAATACCCCTAGATCAGAGCCGAAGGCCTACCGGCAACGCTGATGCAGTTCACCTTGCCGTTCATGTTTGTTCCATTTCTCGATTTCGTCCGGTGGATTTCTCTCCTAAAAACAAACACTTTCGTTTGAGGTTTCTTTTCTGGGAAGATTACACATAATCCCTCTACACACACCCGCAGCCATCTCTCTGCGATTTCCTTTCGTCTCCAACTTACTGCTCCAAATGAATGACTGGGCGGGCGGCACCTTAGATGGGTCTGGGTTCCGGGACCAAAGAGCCGGTGCGGCTCACGCTTTATGACGACTTTCGGTACCTAGATTGCCAGCGACGATACGTCGCTGGCTAATACTCTCTTTATTACCCATCATCCTACCTCTTGTGGCTGCGATCTTCTTCTAGAAACGACTCTTCTATCCGAGAGACTATTCAAATGAATGCCTTGACCTCCACGGTCCCCTGCTCCGCCGTGGCTGCGCCCATGGGCCGCAACACGCACCGTTCCCATCGTGATCTGATGTGTCTCGATCACATCCGCTCGGGCTATATTGGCACTTCCAGCCGAGCCACCGCCGTCAAGAGAATTGCCGAGGGGTTTAGTTGGAGGCGGTCGTGGGTCTCCTGCACTATCTGAGCCATGTCCCAATGCAAAGCCTCAAGCCTATCCCAAGCGACACCGGCGGAAAGACCCCTTTTCCGTGGGGATCTGCATTGCTTTTCAGCGGTTCGACCAAGACCTCAACCCCCATTCTCCACGCCATCATCGGCGCCTGGACAGATACGGGCCAGGGCCTTGCGTCTTCCAATCTCTAGCAGCCAGGGAAACGGCACCAAACATCACCGAAGCTGAAAATGTGGTCATCATAATACCCGTTTTATCACTAGGCCTAACGGACAATCTAACGTCGATTTGAGAAAAGGAAACAAAGACAAAAAGAAAAAGAGAGACCCTGAAACCAAATAACCCCGATCCCAGCCACCCTCCTCCTCTAAAGGAACCAGATCAATCAAGACTTCTTGTGGATCTTGCACACCAGGTCCGAGCCGTCGACCGAATCGCCCTCGCGGACGGCCAGGTTCGAGACGATCCCGTTGTGCGGCGCCGAGATGACCATTTCCTGTCGAGAGAAAGAGGCGGGGTTAGAAGTCTCGTTGCAAATATAGCACAGTCAACAAAAGAGAGTGCACATCCAGAAAAACTCACCATCTTCATGGCGCTGAGCACGGCAAGCGGGTCCCCCTTCTTGACCTCGGTGCCGTCGTGGACGCGCAGCTCGACCAGCACTCCGGCCATGGGCGCGCCGACCTGGCTCGAGTCGCCCGGGTCGGCCTTGGGCCTCGACACGTTCTCGACCGACGCCTGCTTGTCGTCGACCGTGACCTGCCTGACCTCGCCGTTCATCTCGTAAAACACCTCGCGCTGGCCCGTGTTCTCCGACAGGGGGCCCACGGCCAGGAGCTTGAGGATCAGGACTTTTCCCTTCTCCAGCTCCACGTGGAACTCCTCGCCGATCTCGGGCTTGGACAGGAAGTAGCGCGTGGGGAGCACCGATAGGTCGCCGTACTTGTTGATGAACTTGCGGTAGTCCTCAAAGACCTTGGGGTACATGACGTGCGACGCCACGTCGCACTCGGTCAGGCCGTGGCCGTATTTGGCCCCCAGCTCCTTCTTGACCTTGGCAAAGTCGATGGCGGGCAGGTACAGGCCGGGCCGCTTGTCCATCTTGCGGCGGCCCCGGAGCGCCTTGGTGCGCAACGGCTCGGGGAACCCGCCGTACGGCTGGCCCATCAGGCCCTCGAGGAACTCGAGCACGGAACCCGGGAAGTCGAGCTCGCCCGCGCGCGCCTCGACGTCCTCGGGCGTGAGCTTGTTGGACACCATGAACTGGGCCAGGTCGCCCACCACCTTGGACGTGGGCGTCACCTTGACGATGTCGCCCAGCAGGTCGTTTGCGTGCTCGTACGCCTTCTTGGTCTCGAGCCACTGCGAGCCCAGTCCGAGCTGCGAGGCCTGGAACATCATGTTTGTCAGCTGCCCGCCGGGGATCTCGTGCTCGTACACCTCCGGGTCCGGGCCCGCCAGGTACGCCTCGAAGGGCGAGTAGAGCAGGCGCAGCTGCTGCCAGTACGTGTCGAGCGCGCGCACGTGGTGCACGTTCAGGCCCGGGTCCAGCTCGCTGCCCTCGAGCGAGGCCAGGATGGCGTTGATGCTGGGCTGCGACGTCATGCCCGACAGGCTGTCCGTCGCCGCGTCGACCGCGTCCGCGCCCGCCTGCGCGCACGCCACCATGGACGCGACGCCCGTGCCCGCCGAGTCGTGCGTGTGCACGTGGATGGGCAGGTCCGGGTACTTGCTGCGGATGCTGCCGATGAGCAGCTTGGCCGCGTGCGGCTTGAGCACGCCCGCCATGTCCTTGACGCCCAGCACGTGGATGTCGAGCTTGACGAGCTTGTCCACCAGGTCCAGGTAGTACTCGAGGTTGTACTTCTTCTTGGGGTTCAGCATGTCGCCGCTGTAGCAGACGGTGCCCTCGACCACGCCGCCGGCCTTGTGCACCGCCTTGATGCCGACCTCGAGCTGGTCGATGTCGTTGAGCGCGTCGAAGACGCGGAAGATGTCGACGCCGTTCTTCTTGGCCTGCTCCACGAAGTGGTCGATGGCGTTGTCGGGCAGCGACGAGTACGCGACGCCGTTGGCGCCGCGCAGCAGCATCTGGAAGGGGATGTTGGGGATCGCCTTGCGCATCTTGCGCAGCCTGTCCCACGGGTCCTCGTACAGGAAGCGGTAGGCTACGTCGAAGGTGGCGCCGCCCCAGCACTCCAGGCTGTACAGGTTGCTGAGCGCGTGGCTCGTCTCCTTGGCGACGCCGAGGAGGTCAACGGTCCGCACGCGCGTGGCCAGGAGCGACTGGTGGGCATCTCGCCACGTCGTGTCCATGAGGAGACATCCCTTGTAGTTGCGGACAGCCTGGGCGAACCCCTTGGGACCCTTCTCCAGCAGGATCTGCCTCCAGCCCTTGGTGCACGGCTGCGACACATCCAGCTTGTGGCCGGCGTCATCCAGCAGCTCCGGGACGGCGATCTCGCCCCTGAACTTGGGCTCGCCCACCTGGCCCTTGATGCTGCTGCCATTCACGGCAACGTCACCAAGGTAGGTGAGCAGCTTCTGGGCGCGGTTCTGGCTGCCAAGCAGGTCGAAGAGCTCGGGTGTCTGGTCGATAAAGGTAGTCCAGCAGGCTCCGTCAATGAAGGTCGGGTGGGTCAGGAGGGAGATGAGGAAGGGGATGTTGGTCTTGACGCCACGGATGCGGAATTCGACCAAAGCACGCAGCTGCTTCCGCCGCGCAATTTCGTACGTTGAACCGTGGCAGCTGACCTTGGTGAGCATGGAGTCGTAGTGGGGAGTGATGACTGCGCCAGCGAAACCATTGCCTCCGTCGAGCCGCACGCCGTTGCCTCCGGCCGACCTGTAGACCTCGATCTTGCCGGTGTCGGGCTGGAAGCCCTTGGCCGGGTCCTCGGTGGTGATACGGCACTGGATGGCGAAACCCCTGGTGGAGATGCGGTCCTGGGTGAGACCAAGCTGCTGCAGCGTGGCGCCGGCGGCGATCTGGATCTGTGCGGCGACGATGTCGATGCCCGTGATTTCCTCGGTGATGGTGTGCTCGACCTGGATACGCGGGTTGATCTCGATAAAGTAGTAGCGGTTCTGCTGGTCGACCAGAAACTCGGCCGTTCCGGCGTTGCGGTACCCAACCGAGCTGGCCAGGCGGACGGCGTCGCTCAGGATGGCATCGCGAACCTGGGCCGGCAGGTCCTTGGCGGGAGCGATCTCGACAACCTTCTGGTGGCGGCGCTGGACCGAGCAGTCGCGCTCGTAAAGGTGCACAATGTTGCCGAAGTTGTCGCCGAGCAGCTGAACCTCGATGTGCTTGGGCTTGTCCAGGAAGCGCTCGACGAAGACGGTGCCGTTGCCAAAGGCCGACTTGGCTTCCGACGTGGCGCGCTCGAACGACTCCTTGAGCGATTCTTGATCGCGGACGACCCTCATACCACGACCACCGCCGCCGTAGGCCGCCTTGATGATGATGGGGAAGCCATATTCGTCGGTGAACTTCTTGACCTCCTCAAACTTGGCCACAGCGCCCTCGGTTCCGGGCACGACGGGGACCTTGGCTGCAATAGCAAGCTTGCGGGCCGAGACCTTGTCTCCAAGGGACTCGATAACTTGGTGCGACGGGCCGACAAACTGGATGAAGCCAGGGGTAGAGTCAGCCAAAGTGACAGGTCGTGGGAGAAGCACATGTGCAGTCACTCACAATCAGGCCGGCGTCCTCAACCTTCTTTGCAAACTCGGCGTTTTCGGAAAGGAAGCCGTATCCTGGGAATATTGTCAGCAGCGATCCAAGCCATCAAACTCGTCAAGCTACAGGCCTCCTTGTGCGGTTATGGCGGCCTCACCAGGGTGGATCATCTGGGCGCCATGCTCGAGCGCAATCTTGATGATCTCGTCGCCGGCTAGGTAGGCCCCCACTGGCGTGTACTGTCCTCGCTTTCCGATGACGTAGGCCTCGTCGGCCTCTGTTGTCATGTGCAACCGCCTGCTGTCAGCTACCGATGTACGCTAATCAAGGGAGCCCGACTGGCTGGGGGGTGGGCGCATTTCCGCTGTCGTACTCTGCCTGTGCATGCTAAGCCGGTCCTCATAACTGTGCGCCGCCGATCGTTAGCTTTGCCATCATTGGCCCAGGCCTGGCGGTGGGGGTGATGAGGGGTGAGGATTTGGACTGATGTAACACCGGGCGCGGGCAAACGAGGAGGGCATCTCCTTGCCGAAAGGGGCAGAAGGCAGTGTTCAGATCGGGGTCGTTTCGTACCTGAAGACGGCAATCGTGTGGAGAGAAAGCTCGTGCGCCTAGCTTGCTTGTCAGACAAACGTCGTCCATCGGCGGGAAGGATGAGACTAGACCGCAGTCCGGTGCCACTTACAGTCCTAAAGATCTAAAAAGTTCCACCCGAGAGGCACATGTTAGCCTGGCGCGTCTCTCGAGAGAGCATGTCCGCCCGTTGTAGTTGCACATGTGCTTGTGCCCGGTGGCGAAGGGCATGCCAGACATACCCGAATAGCTTCACGGGGCGCAGAATGTCAGCACAAAGTTCACTCAGACAGGATACCTGAGAAACGTGAGGATGAGGGACCCGGGAGAACTTACGAATTTCGCCACGATTCGCAACTGCGACAATGGGGCACAGAAGATTGTCAGCACATGCACATGCGCATCCTCCAGGCTTGCTGTTTACAGCCCAAGATCCCTTGTTCCTCTCCTCTTCGACAGAGCGGCCCTGAGGCCGTGCCGCCTTCCCTCCCCTTCTCACCTAGAAGCTTCTTAAGCTGCATAATGCTGGAATTGGCGCGGATCCGATGGACAGTGTGCGCTTCCTTAGGCGCCTCCTCGACATCGTCAATGGCGCTCTCGGACTGGTACGCCGGCGGCGGCGACCCGGAGGGAGGGGCGTTGGCCGACATCGTCGCTGAATGAAGGGGGCTTTATCCCTCCCTTGTCCGATCTCTCGATGGCCTTTGTAGTTCACGGAGGGGAGAGAAATGCGGTGTGAGGGCGATTGCGCGAGGGAGAGAAGGAAACCTCGAGAGCTCTCTTCTCGCCAGCAGCTCAAGGGTTCGTCGGGGAGTGGGATGATATACGGCGCGGGAGACGGAGCTTCGAAGCAGGTTCGAGCCCGCGTTTGTCTGTCGGTCGCGACAGTGGGGTGAGTGACGCTAGCGGATGCGATGAGCGGTGGGGTTGTTCGTGCTCGGCAGCAGGGGGAGCTTCCAAGACAGTGGACAGAGCAGGCACTCTGGAGCGTGACGTTTTATCTGGAGCTCTCTTCGTCCTGTCAACAGGAAGGGAAGGGGTGAGCTTGCTTGCAAAGCAATGGTTCTTTCCGCGCCAGCTCCCAATGGCTACAGATAGAGGCGAATGGACGGAGAGGAGCACAGCAGAGACTGGAGGAAAGGAGGGAGGGATGAGTCCAACACTCGGTTGGGGATGGAGGGGGATGCTGAGGGGATTTTGTTTTGGCCGCGCTTCTGGCGAGCAGGTCCCCGGACCCTTGTTGAACAAGCAGCTACAACCTATGGAGGGCTTTTCTCTCCTCCGAATATGGATGGATGGATATGCCCGTTTCCCATCTGACCAGGGGTGGAAACACCTCATGTTCGGATCCAAGCCACCATGTGTGCGCGCGCGCTATATTCGCTTTCTCGCGGCAGAACCGCCTTGACTGCGGCGGCCGGCCGAGGGGCCTGGCGCAACACACACAAGATGATGCATCTGCAAATGGAACGGACGACCCTGCCGCTCTGCCGGGGGCACGCCAGTTGCAACCTCGGTTTGCCGCCAACCAACCTAGGTCCCCACCTTGACTTCGGCTGGAGCTAGCCCCCGGTGCGAGGTCAATTTTAAGCCCAGGTTGGCTCTTCAAGCCCGCGGCTTCCAACTCCACCGTCTGCTACACAATGGGGAACTGAGGCTTATTTCCAAAACAGGCAACCCGGCCAATGGATCGTCTCCGTTCCTGCCAGCCGCCAGCGGCCATCCTCGATTCCATTTGCCTTTGTTTTTGCTCATCGGGTGTTGGGGGTCCTTCGGTGTTTGGACGGTGAACAAAGCCATCCATTCCACTGATGACGCAAATAATTAGCAGAGTCATGAAAAACCAGACTCCAATCGCCCCCACATTATCTCTTTTTCTTTCACCTGTGGCAACACGCTAGCCGCGGGAGGCCAATGCTCTTCGGTGATAGGCACGCTTCTACGAATAAGAAGAGGTCGAACGTTGTTGACTAAAACCTTTTGCATCTCGATATCCCACAGCCACGGCAAGAAAGCCCGCACATCCAGGGCACACACACCTTCTTGACCGTGCTCCGCGGTGCGGCAATTTGTTTCACCGTCCATTGCCGACGCGCGCCGTAGGTCATGTCGATCCAAGCTACTGCAGCAAGGCACTGCCGCCTCAAAAAGTTTCTGCAGGCATTGACGGGCGACGACATGTTGGGTGGTGGGAAACGGCCAATGGGCGGCGGTCGAGAGCACACGACGCTTGTCCTGTGGCCTGGGACGCCAAGGAGAAAGCGCGTGCGAGAGATATGGGGAAAATGGGATAGGGAATCACATTCTCCATCCGGGCGCATGTCGCCCTGGCCCCAATTGCCCCTCCCCTCACACCCCCCTCCAAAGGCCCGGCCGGCCTCACCATCCCAGCCAGCGTCCGAAACGGCAATGGGATCCATAATCAGATGTGATTCACCGTCCATTGTGCCGAAGGACGATGGTGAGGGATCAAAATGATCTGCGCCGTAACAGAAAAAAAAAACCAAGACGTCTGAAGGCGGGTCAGTGCTTCAGGGTTCAGGGCATGGGCGGCCGTTCGCCGGACGTAATGGCAGGACGATGGACGACGTCCCATCCCGCCAAGTTTGAACCTGCCTCATGGTCTTATCTCGCCCAGTATCGGTGGAGTTGGCTTGGGACCAACCGCCTCGTTTAACCTGCCCCTCCAATCGGCCACCTATCTATGCTTTTGCTTCTTTCTTGTACGGCCAAGATGTGGCGCCTCAACATGCGTAATACGCTCACAAATGGCATTTTCTTCCTCCAGGCTGCCTGCTCTTCTGTGTTCCCCCACGGCAGCCAGAATGACCGTGAAGGAGGGGCTATCCTGGTTGGTTGCCCGACCTCGGCTATCGGCTGAGTGGCAGGGCTGCGCGCCTCGACCTAATGGTGATTGGTTTCAGACCAGGGGCTGGGTCAAGGGAAGATCCCCCACGCCCGGTATCTTGATGGAAAGATGCATCTCTTCTCTGAACCGACGGGTAAATCACGGTGTAACTAGACCCGTTAGTGTCCATGATAGTTGCAGATAATAAGCAACGTGAACCTCCGCCTGACCAAGACAAAAGCAGAAACTTGCGGTCAGCGGGTGGCAAGAGTCAAGAGTCGAGCTCCTCTACGTGTAGCTTCTATTCTGACTCAAGATTGCCGAGACGGCTACACGACCTCGCTTCCGGATCTCCGTCCCCTAATCAGGAACCAGGAGGGAAAAATACCCGCCCATGACGAGCAAAAGCTGCCGCTCCATCCGGCAACTCGTGTTGCAGTTCACTCCCGCAGGCAATATTCCCGCATCCGTCCAGTGGGCCTAGACCACCTGAACAGCTCCGTCGAATCAGAGCAGCGCCATACAGAGGCCAATGATATCACGCCGTGGCGTGCGTGGAGGAAGGGGTGGGCTGCGGTTTGCGGGGTTCGACTCCGGGCCCGGCCGGCTCCACAACCCTGGACTGGACTCGGAGAATGCGGAGAGTCCCAGGGCGAACCCCACCTGCCGAGCGCCGACTACGCGCAACGCGTGAGCACGCTTCGTGCTCCTCGGCTTTCGCTCGGGGAGTAGAAAGGGCACTGGCGGCTCGGCATCTACCTCGGAGAGGGGAGAGGAAAGCCAAGGTGAGCAAGGGGAAGGGAGATGGCAAAGGAGTGCTCTCTCTGGAGGAACCGGCGCCGGCGAGGTGAGTTGAAGCGATTCACAGATGCCTTGTTAGACAGCCCTACGTTGAAAGGAGAGAACCTTCATGCACAGTAGGCCGGCGCAAGCCGATCTGCTGCTCCGTGCGTCCGGGCCGGCAACACGGGGGCTGGATATGGTCTGTATCGGATGTCATATGTGGCGTGATATTTCGTCCAAGCACCATCCTGCGGCTATGCAACAGAAAAGAAGCGAATTAGAGATATGACAAAGGAGAAAAAAAAAAAAAAGTGAGTGTAAAAATGGCAGGTCCATCCGCCGGCCGATGCGCATATCATCGGGTTCTCCCAAGCGTTCATCATCAACCTCGTCGGCTTCCTGCTTTCGTGCCCTCCCTCCCAGGAAATTAAGAGAATTACACCGAGAGAACAACGCCCCCGGCTTTTATGCTCATCCCATCTCTTACAACACTTCCCTACATCGTCTTCCTCATCTTCTCAAGAAGTGTGACGACGGCGGTTTCCGCCACCTAAGCCACCGCCGCCACCGGCTGCTCCTGCACGCCGCCCGCCGCCGAGTCCCTCTGCCTGCCTCCCATGTAGTGGTAGTCGATGTATCGGTACCCCTGCGTCGTCTGCGCGCCCCAGTTGACGCAGTGCATGGCGAACATGAGGTAGTTCTTGGGCTGGACCGCCATCGCGAAGCGCATAAAGGTCGACGAGTAGAGGAAGAGGGCCGCCGTCATCTGTCCCGAGATGCTGAGGTGAAGGTGTAAAGTAAGCAAGAGATCCTTTCAAACAATTTTTTTTTTTTTTTTTTTTTTCCCTGTCCCTTTTCAATGTTTTGTCTCGTCAACTTGCTCAGCCCCGGACGAGCCGTCACACCCTCAAACCTCCCGCCAAGCTATTGGTCGTTGGGTTCGACTTACAGCTCGGGGCTCTTCCGCGTGTCCGCGATAGCCGCGAGGGGAATGGTGAAGTTCGATGCCGGTCCCCAGAAATCTTTACCGCTCCTTCTTGTTAGCAAAAACACACCAGCACCTGAAACACCAGCTGGAGCCGGCCGAGGGCAGCACTTGCGCCGAGGCCTAACAAGTGGCGGGCAGAGACATACGGGTCGAACAGAAGTAATCCGTCACAGGATTCGCCCGTATCCTGGCGTTGATTGCTTTGACGAAGGCAGCCATGGTCGTGGAGGCTGTTGCTCAGAACAACACGGTGACGGGAGACAGCGGCAATCTAAGAGACAACCCCAAGACTACGAGAATTCTCTTGTCCTTCCTTCGTCGAACCCAAGATTGGGAGCCAACGTCCAGAATCACGCCCGACGGTCAAAGGCAAGCTTTTTCCGTGTGGATATGTGGATTTGCCTGCCAGCACCCTAGTCGGCGTTCGGGAAGCCAAGGGGTGGCTTGACAGATGGGGTCGCACCCACCACCAATCTCTCCGACATCATGCATGAAGACTTTTGACTGGAGGTCTTGTCTCGCTGGCGGAGTGTGTATTATTACGTGTCAACCGTTCAATCGTGACTAAAAGGGACCTTGTGGCTACTATCTTTGAGGCCTGCGGCTTGCCCTGTTGGTGGGCGCGTGGGCGCATGGGCGTCTCGGCCTCACCGACCATTCCCCGTGGAGCGACCTGTCCGCAGTCGAGCCGAGAGGGCTGTCGCACACTCCACCATTGAGCAGCAGCAGTCTCTATGTTGATACTCTTTTGGCATATCAAATAAATGCGACCATCCGCCGAAGAAACATAGTTTTATGCATCCGCCCAAACGCCTAAAGTCGTGGACAAAGAATATTTCCGAATTCTGATCGCTCGGTTCGTTCGCTTGCGTCGCTCGAAGCTCGTTTATCGACGCGGAGGCGGCTGGAAGCCAGGTGGACCCTGGCCACGTCCAAAACCGGGGGCACCGGGAGGAGGCTGGAATCCCGGAGGGAAACCGCCAGGAGGAGGGAAGCCGGGTGCTGAACGGGAGAAGGCAGATGACTGTTAGCACTTCGGAACCGAGGAGCAGAAACAGGCGGCGCAAAGGAGCGAGCTTACCACCTGGGAAACCGGGGGCGCCAGCGGCACCGGGGAAGCCAGGGAAGCCGGGAGGAGGAGCGCCTCCCACACCAGCAGCGGGTCCCTATACAAGCAGCCGGATGGTTAGCCTCGCAACAGCCTGGACAGGATGCGCCCGACGTGGCAGGCAAACGAAATGGATAGGCGAAGTCAAGGTGTATGGAGTAATGTGATGAGGGGGAGTCGTACAGCGAGTGACACGGGTGCGGCAGCTCCCCTGGCGGCAGGCCGCGCGGTGCCTGGGCCCGCGGTCAACGTTGTCGAAATACCGCCCGTGGTAGTCTTGCCCAGGCGGGTGCTAGGGTCGGCTGGTGGCGGGCTCTCGACGGATAACGAGACGATTTGCGCGCCGCGCACGATGGTAAGGCCGAGCGTGCGCTTCTCTTCTGTCTCGACAGTCGATGACGAGCTACCGGAGGCCGCACCGGGCGCGGCAGGCTTGGCCTGCTTCCGCTTCACGCGGCGGAACTCCTCGGTATCGGCCAGCACGAGGTTCATATGCTGGAGAAAGGGCAGTCAGCGATTGGCGACAAGGGGATCGGCGGGGGATGCATGCTGCAGGCTGTGGGAAGATGTCGCACCTTGTCGAACGCGAGCATCTGGCCGACCATCTGGCGGCCGTCGTTGAGGGTCGTCCTCATCCGGTAGTTGATCTGGACGAAGCGCGTCAGCTTCTATCGGGGCTCGAACAGGGGCGCGCGCCGCGCGAGCGCTGGCGGTAGAATCGAGAAGATCGGGGGACGTACGTAACCGGCCTGCGACAGAGTGAGTGGTTAGCGGGCGGTGCGCAGAGGCGGGTAGGCACTCTTTGGTCTCGAGGAAGCGCAACATACCATCTTGCCTTGCTTGTTCATGGAGGTCATGATTGCGGATTGAAGGGCACGAGGCTCCTTCGCGCTTTGTCAAAAATTGGTTTGGGAACTGCAGTCAAGGTTGACTCAAGTTCGTGGGCGACGCGGTCTTGTCGGCTTGCGAGCTCCCAAGTCCAGCATCAAGGTTGGTGGTTCCGACCAGGCGGGAGATCGAGATTGACGCCGCCACCAGACCGACCTGAAAAGCGGGCGGAAGCTGCCGCCACCTGGGAGCTCGGACCAGTGCAGAACTCCACTCACCGCCCGCCAAATGGGGAAGACGGACCCACCAGCGCCTTCCCCTCGCAAACCCTCACACAATTGAAGCCCACACATAATTTTTCTTCTCGCGATCGACTCCCAATTTTCCCTTCAGCGACACCAATTTTCCTCAGCCCAAATCCCGCGGATTTTACTAACAAACAACAGCCATCATGGTGAGCGCCTCCTTTTTTGACTACTAATGCGATCATTGCAATGCTAACCACGTTTTTCTGCAGTCTGAGAAAGCCGCCAACCCCATGCGGGAGCTCCGCATCCAGAAGCTCGTCCTGAACATCTCGGTCGGCGAGTCTGGTGACAGGCTGACCCGTGCTGCGAAGGTGCTCGAGCAGCTGTCCGGTCAGACTCCGGTCTACAGTCAGTACCTTCAGCCCGATCTCTCGATGGACGCGAAAGTGCCCATCCCACTGCCCCTCCGAGGCACAGAAACCTGACCTTGCCCGACTTCCCAAACCACAGGCAAGGCCCGCTACACCGTCCGTACCTTCGGTATCCGCCGTAACGAGAAGATCTCAGTCCACGTCACCGTCCGTGGCCCCAAGGCCGAGGAGATTCTGGAGCGTGGCCTCAAGGTCAAGGAGTACGAGCTCAAGAAGAAGAACTTCAGCGAGACCGGCAACTTCGGCTTCGGTATCTCGGAGCACATCGACCT
>JNVV01000005.1:1201141-1218743 GCA_000733355.1 Falciphora oryzae
AGTTGGTCGTGGATAGACATCACAACAACACCCTCGAAAATCGCCGAAACTCTGCTTCGAGCGGCTGTTCCTGATGTCCATGTCCAATTGGCATGTCAAGAAGCGAGGCTGACTTTTATCCTCACAGTGATGGTATCGCCCGTGTGCACGGTATGGCCAACGTCCAGGCCGAGGAGCTGGTCGAGTATGTTTTCCCCGCAACATCCTCCCCGCCAATTGATGCTAACCATCCCCCCCAGGTTCGCTTCCGGTGTCAAGGGAATGTGCATGAACCTCGAGGCTGGCCAGGTCGGTGTCGTGCTGTTCGGCTCTGACCGTCTGGTCAAGGAGGGCGAGACCGTCAAGCGTACCGGAGAGATTGTATGTTGCATGCCCGCTCACGCCAGTCCTGCCTCCTCGCCAAAGCTAATTCTCGATAGGTCGATGTCCCCGTCGGCCCCGAGATGCTGGGTCGTGTCGTCGACGCCCTCGGCAACCCCATCGATGGCAAGGGTCCCATCGCCACCAAGGAGAAGCGCCGTGCCCAGCTCAAGGCGCCCGGCATTCTGCCCCGCCAGTCCGTCAACCAGCCCGTCCAGACCGGTCTGAAGTCCGTCGACGCCATGGTGCCCATCGGCCGTGGTCAGCGTGAGCTGATCATCGGTGACCGTCAGACCGGCAAGACTGCCGTCGCTCTGGACGCTATCCTCAACCAGAAGCGCTGGAACAACGGCAGCGACGAGACCAAGAAGCTCTACTGCGTCTACGTCGCCGTCGGCCAGAAGCGTTCGACTGTTGCCCAGCTCGTCAAGACCCTGGAGGAGAACGATGCCCTGAAGTACAGCGTCATTGTTGCCGCCACCGCCTCCGAGGCCGCCCCCATGCAGTACCTGGCTCCCTTCACCGGCGTAAGTTCTCAACATTTCCTGACCATGCATTATTTTTCTTCTCTCTGGGCCACCTGGTCGACCACAAGCCTACCTTACTTACTTTACTCCAACGATATCAGAGTTGCATTGCCGAGTTCTGGCGCGATTCAGGAAAGCACTCGCTGGTCGTCTACGACGATCTCACCAAGCAGGCTATTGCTTACCGTCAGATGTCGCTGCTGCTGCGTCGTCCCCCCGGACGTGAGGCCTACCCCGGTGACGTCTTCTACCTGCACTCGCGCCTGCTCGAGCGTGCCGCCAAGATGAACAACAAGACTCATGGTGGCGGTTCCATGACTGCTCTGCCCGTCATCGAGACCCAGGGTGGTGATGTGTCTGCCTACATTCCCACCAACGTCATCTCCATCACGGACGGTCAGATTTTCCTGGAGGCTGAGCTCTTCTACAAGGGTATCCGTCCTGCCATCAATGTCGGTCTGTCCGTGTCTCGTGTCGGCTCCGCTGCCCAGCTCAAGGCCATGAAGCAGGTGGCTGGTTCCCTGAAGCTCTTCTTGGCCCAGTACCGTGAGGTCGCCGCTTTCGCTCAGTTCGGCTCCGACCTGGACGCTGCTACCAAGCAGACCCTGAGCCGTGGTGAGCGTGTAAGTCATGATGAATTTCATTATTATTGTTTCTGTCTTGGCAGGCTCAGAGCTCCATGGGTGGCTGACATTATGTTTCTCCTACTTTACAGTTGACCGAGCTCCTCAAACAGAAGCAGTACGCGCCTATGGCTGTTAACGAGATGGTTCCCCTCATTTTCGCCGGTGTCAACGGTCTCCTGGACTCGGTCCCCGTCTCCAGGATCCTGGAGTGGGAGGCTGACTTCCTTGCCCACCTGAAGACCAACGAGTCTGACCTGCTTGCCACCATTGACAAGGAGGGCGCTCTCAGCAAGGATCTCGAGGCCAGGCTCAAGGATGTCATCACCACTTTCACCAAGAGCTTCCTCGGTTAAATTTTTCTGAGGGCGCTTTTTGGCCACGTTAAAAGCATTACTGGGAGGGGTGGGAGATGCGGGCGGTGGATGTCTATACCTGATAGCTGTGTCTCATCTACTAGAAGCGGAGACGGTTTCTTCAGCCTGTGTGCAGTGGGAACCTGCGGGATGCAGGAAGGGACCCGATTTCTCCAGTCCGCGGTATTGTAAAATAGAGTCAAACTCAATCAAGCACTCGAATTCCTTTTGTCTTATACTTTGTCTATTCAGTGGTGACATGTCCGGCTGTTTGATGTTTTGGCAACCACAACGATCCCACCTGGAGTGGTGTGTTGCGTTCGCCATTATTCCGAAGGGATTCTCTTCGGCACACTTTGTGTTTTGCCTTTCGGTTCTGCGATCATTTTCCCCTTGATCTATTTGCTCGTTTATCTCTGATATTTCCTTGCCTAAAAATGTCATTGGTGACATCATTGTGATGGGTCAGCGGGAGGGTGATCATGTTTCAATGTTTCGGTCGCAGCAAATGCTACCCCTCACAAAGATAGGTCCCTTTTAACCACACCATCCACGCACCACGAACATCGAGCTATCAAAACACCTGCAAGTGTTGCCGTGAATCTCCTTGCTCTACTGTCAGGCTCACCCCGGCATAGGTTCAAGAATGCCCTCCGACTGCGTGGCAGAAATGTCGGCAGCCACCAAAGAAATCCTAGGTCGGGTGCGGCGGATGGTCCCGCCGATGCTGGAGAGCTTCCACAAAGGTTTGGCCCGAAAGGGGGTCGATTGGCATGGAGCTTTCGGGGACTACAAGGCTGACGGCGTGCTGCTCCAGGCCAGCTCGGACGGATCGGCGTCATTGGTGGGAGTGAGAACTATACCGGCGCACCATACTTCTCGGCCATGGCCAGCGCCAGACTCGGCTGCGATATGGTATTGATATTTCATCCCTCTATCAGAGAGCGGTTTCTTTTTCGTGGACATGGACATATGTCCGCCGCCAAGGGAACCAAATGTCGACGGACACGGGCTGATCATTGTTATCACAAAGTCGCACGTCATCTGCACCCCAGCCGCCGCGGCCGTCATCAAGACCTACAGCCCCAACCTGATGGTCCACCCGCTGATGCGGCAGTCGTCGTCGGCGCCGTCCTCGTCGTCGCACCAGTCGTCACCATCTGACGATCCCGACGACGCCGAAGCCAAGGCGGTGGCGTCGCCCATCATCGAGCTCCTCTCGCGCCTGCACGTGCTCGTCGTCGGCCCCGGCCTGGGCCGCGACCCGCTCATGCAGCAGACGTGCGCGTGCGTCATCGCCGCCGCGCGCGATCGCGGCATGCCCGTCGTGCTCGACGCCGACGCCCTGCTGCTCGTCCAGCGCCGGCCGGATCTCGTCCGGGGCTACCGCCTGGCCGTGCTGACGCCTAATGTTGTCGAGTTTGGCCGCCTGGCGAAGGCGCTCGAGGTGCCCGAGGCTACTGCGGACGATGGAGGCAGCGGGAGGCCGGCCACGGAGCGGGCCGAGGCGCTGGCGCGCGTGCTGGGCGGCGTGACGGTGGTGCAGAAGGGCGGTAGGGACATCATTGCCGACGGCGCCCCCTCCGGCGCGCTCGTGGTGGACCTCGAGGGCGGGCTGAAGCGCAGCGGCGGGCAGGGCGACACGCTGACGGGCTGTATCGCGACCATGCTGGGCTGGCGCAAGGCGGCGCTGGACGGGCTGTGGGGGGGCAGCAAGGGAGGGGTGGACGAGAGCGAGAGCGTACGCCTGGCGGCGTTTGGGGGTTGCGCCGTCACGCGCGAGTGCTCGCGCCTGGCGTTTGCGCGCCGGGGGAGGAGCCTGCAGGCTAGTGATCTGACTGAGGAGGTGCATCAGGCGTTCCTTAACGTGCTTGGGGAGAACACTGAGGGGAGGACGTCGCTGATGTGAGATGTGTGCTTGGGATCTAGGAGTATGCGAACCACTGGGCGGTTTCGACATCCTGGGACAAATCTTGTGATCAACTTGACGGCATAATTAGAGTCCACGGACTGTGTTCATCACTGCTAGCGACTATATGAGAAGCACCAGATACGTCCCGACCAGCTCTCTAAAGCAACCAGCGAACTCGAGTCGTTCCTTGTAGCCCTCCTTCCAGCCGCAGCATTGTCTTAGTTTGAGCATCATGCATCCACTTTCCATCATAATTCCACCTGCCCAGCCTGTTCGGCCTCTAAATAAGCCCGTATCTATCCTTTTGCTCATCACCCAAGCTTGTTCTGGAGCGCCCACTGTGCCACCATCAAAGCACCTTCCTCCCCCGAGACAGCATGAGCTCGCCGCGATTCGTTCTCTGGCACCGAAGCAACAATAACCGACTGGCTCAACACTTCGAAGCCAGAGCATTCCGCATTATTCCATGAGAGCGTTCTCTCCACGTCTGAAGCGAGCTAGCGCTGCGCGGTCCGCTGTGTGGTCACTGCCTTGCTCCTTTGGTATGTGTTGGGGTATCCGGTGACCTGATCCTCCACGACCATGTCCGGGGTCATTGCCCGCACGAACCTGGGGTCGAGGAACCAGCCGGGCCTGATCGCTAGCTTGTTGGCCTCGGCGAGAAAGCCGGGAGTGCCGTCGTCGGTCCACTTGAAGACGTAATTGATAATCTCGTCGAACTTCTTGTTTGGCGCGAGATCCTCAATGTCAGGGAGGCCATCGTGGAGCTTGTGCTCGTCAAAGGTCAACGAGACGATTCCGGCGGCGTGCAAGCGTATCATCCACTGGGAACTGAGCGCGGTTACAACCCGTCAGTGAGAATTCTGTCGAAAGAAAAGCGGGGGAATCGGCCAAGTCGATAGGCGCTTACACGAGATCGCGATGTCCTCTCGCATACGGCGCCGGCCTAAAGTTCAGCAGATCCCCCTGGTGGCCGATGGGGATCGACACGGGGACGACGTGCTGCTCGCTCAGGGCGTGCAGCACGCTCCTCACCGGCCACGCGTGGCCCATGGCCGGGAACCTGAAGCTCGCGACGGCGTCGGGCTCGGGCGCGCACCGCTCGCGCAGCCACGCGCTGTAGATGGTGCTGCCCTCCCTCGGGTTCGTGCTCACAACGAGCACCTGGCAGCGGATCGGCACGCCCGTCTGGGCCGGCACGTAGCGCGGCAGCGTCTGCCAGGCGGCGGCCACGGCGTGCGCGTCGAGGACCTGGGCGGCGTTGACGACGACGTACTGGCGGACCCGGATGCGGAGCGTCGCAAAGTGCGCGCCCGAGGGCAGGCAGCCGTGGTCGACCCAGACCTCGGTCACGAGCTGGTTGAGGAACGTCTCCCAGTGGCTGGTGCGGTCCTGGAGGAGCGGCCGGGAGATCAGCACCTTGGCCTCGTCGACTCTCTGCGTCGTCGTCGTCATCTTGCGGAGCTTTTTGGGCGGAGGCTCCTGGTGGTTGTAGCTGCCCGTCTGGGTCTGGTGAGCATCTCCTGCGGATTCTATCCGGAGCAAGAGCCCCCGGACGCCCCTTATATATCCATCCTCTCGGGGCTGTCGCAGCTTCATGATTTGGCAAGGTTACTGGGCTTGTGTGAGTGAAACGGAAGCGCCTCGAGGGACTGGCTGAGTGTGTGAAAAAAGGAAATTGTCGTGGGACGTGCTCGGGCCAGTGAGACATCAAACGGCTCTCACATGGCCTAGGCTTGTGTCAAGCTCCACTCTCCGTTTTTCTTAGCTTCTTGCCATCTTTCATATAAGAGGTTTTCTCTCTTCTTTTGGCTGAGATTGGTCAAGCTAGGATGAGTATCATTATAGGCAACAAAGACTGTCCAGTTAATTACATATCAAGTTCACTTTGTTTTTCTTGACAACATAAAAGTGATATCTTCTCCATAATCATACTTTCAACTCCGAAGCATGAGCCATTTTAGATATTCAACTGTCACATCTCCTAACAAAAGCCGCTTGATGTACCAGGAACTGCCTCGAGAGGACAACTGCCTCAAGAGGGCAGACTGACTTCTGCACCAGCGTCTTGCCTAGAGCCCAACTGCAGTCTCCTCAACTCCTCCCTTCTAGTGACGATAGTTCCTAACAAAGTTTGAAACAGCTGCTTTAGCTGTCATTGCCCCTCTTGTTGTATCCCGAGCGGCCGCCGCTGCTTGTAGCTGCAAACTCCTGGTTGCCGTCTTCAGACGGCAACTGCTGCTTCTCGCCGGGCCCGCCAACGATTTGCCGGGCCGCCAGCATCACGTCGAGGCCGTCCCTCCTGTTGTACCCGCTCCGGCCGCCGCTGTCCGCGGCCCCGACCCCCTGGGGAGCCGGGGGCATCATGTTGTAGCCGCCGCGGCCCTGGCGTTGCTCGAGAGCCTGCGCCGGGGCGGCCACGACGCCCAGGGCCGGGGCGAGGAGGAGGATGCTGAGGATCTTTGGGAAGAACATGTTGGTCTTGTGTGCGAAGAGGCGAGAGGTTTTGATGACCGTGTGTGAGACAGGTCGAATGTGTCTGGAGGCTGATGCTGCAGTGTCGACTTTTAGCGAGCAGGGTTTGAGGATGAGGACGAGCTGGACTGAAGGCTTGGGAGGACAGGATGGAATGAGCAAGGTAGAATGATGGTCGGTTTATATACACACAAGAGGTCACAATCGGGGCCCTGGGTAAGAATAGGCAGACAAGAGCTCTGAGTTTGCGATCTCGGTGAAGCGTCGATGGTTGGTTGCCTGCTCAAACCCCCTTGATATCAGTTCGCGGCCCCCGGACCCCATAATTACGCCCCTGAACACCGACATCTTGAATTTTGTTTGCCAACAAGAGGCGTATGAGGTGAGCAAAGTGAGCCTTGTTGCGACGTGAGTGTGCGGCACAGCAGTTCGCCGGTAAATGCTTTGGTCAGCATAGAAGGGAGTCGGTATCTCAAAGCTTCCTTCCACGCCACGTTTTCCCCACCACACGGCCGCCAATGGATCTTTTATGATTCCACGAGGTTCTAGACTGGCGGCCGATTGGAAAGCCGCGGTGGGAATAATTTGCTGGAAGGGTATGTCTGTGTCCCCAGCATGGCAGACATCTCACTTGAACTATGCATAACTATGGCCGAAACAGTCAAGCTATAATAGTTTGACTCGTGACTATTCCCAGGAGTTGGGGCCATTAATGGACGTCTGTTGGTTTCTGTTTTATTACAGCTGTGCCACAAGACTATTATCACATATGGTGTGGATGGTCTCAAGCTTGGCGGGCTGGGAATCGCACATGTCCGCCAGCTTATGTGAGCCGTGCCGTGCCAACGACCACCCCAATCTGATCCAACTAGTGGCTCCATGCCCCGAGGCGCCGAGTCGAAGGATGCTGCTCATCCGTGACGCGCAGAAGCTGCCAAGTTTGGCGCCTCCCACGTCCCTTCGTACAACCGTTTGCTGGGTAAAACGGAGTGACGGTGTGGGGTTGAAGGGTTGCATTGTTCGCGACGACGCCGCAGACCCCAAGTGCGACACAGCTATCAATATGCCTAGAAGCCCACATTTGACCATCCTGTTATCTGGCCAGGCCTTGCAATCTTCAATGCGCGCGGCCTTGCCTGCCTGCCCGTGCTCACCATATCTTGCACGTAGGCTCCTTGCTCGCGCAGCCAAATGTCTCCCTGAAGTACCTGGAGTTCATAAGCGGGCCCGTTACGCGGAACGGCGCGGGGGAGTGCGAATCCGAAAAGACCTGCGATATGAGGGCGTTGGGGCGGGCTGCCGAGCACCAGCCGTTGGCGTAGGCGACAAAGTATAGCTGCTCGTGCGAGTAGGCCTCGAGGCCGGGGAGGGTCACGTCGACGCCGCCGGGCGCCTTCTCGGCCACGTACTGCTTCCATGCCAGGAAGCCCGTGTCGACGCCGCCAGCGTCCGCGATGTTCTCGCCCAGCGTCTGCCGCCCGTTCAGGTGCAGGGGCGTGCCGTCGGCGTTGGGGACCGAGAAGTTGGCGTACTGGTCGATGAAGCACTGCGAGCGGGTCGCGTACTCGGCGTCGGTGCGGTTGGTCCACCACGAGTCGCCAAAGGCGCCGTCGAAACCATAGCTGCGGCCGTTGTTGTCGAAGCTGTGAGAGATCTCGTGGCCGACGGTGAAGCCCGTGACGGCAAAGTTCATGTAGGCGGGCAGGTCCTTATGGAAGTAGGGGGTCTGCAGGATGGCGGCGGGGAAGGCGATCAGGTTGCTGTTGGGGTTGTTGTAGGCGTTGACGGTTTGCGGCGTCATCTCAAACACGTTGCGGTCGTACGGCGTGTTCAGCTGGGCCCAGGGGCGCGCAACAGAAAACTGAAGAGTCGCGATCGTGTTATTGAAGTATGAGTCGTCGATGTTGACCGGGGCGTAGAATGCCCGGACGGCCTCGGCGTCGGAGACGTTGACAGGCAGCTGCAAGAGTTGGTCGGTATCGGTTAGTGAATGAGGAGACAGGAGGAGTAAAGGCAAAGCCTCGAGCAACAAACAAACCTTCTGAGGGAATCCCAGCAGCGTGCCAACGGCGTCCAGCTTCTTGAGGGCGTAGTCGCGAACAGAGCCGTCGAGCCAGGAAAGCGACTTGATGCTGTTGGCGTACTGGGTCTTCATATAGGTCACAATAGACTCGACCAGCTCAACGCTGTTTCCGGAGAAGTACTCGTTGGCGTAGAAACGTCCCAGAATCCAGCCGAGGCTGTTGATGTCCGACACTTCGTTGAGGCAAGTCCGCCACCTAGCAGGGAATGCCGTAGGGTCCTGGATGGTTATCAGTTAGCCATCTGGTCAGGCCTCCGGTGGTCACCAAATAGCAAATACGTACCCTACCCTCCAACTCGTTGTTAAACACGCGAAGGGGCTCGACCTCAGGGGCCATCACATTGCGGTAAAACGCGCCCACAATATTCCAGAAGAGGTAGGCCTGGATCGTCTCCTTCGACGTGGCCTTGACGATGTCCTCGACTTTCTTGATCACCTCGGGGAAAGAAGTCATCATTTGGTCGTTCTTGATGTCCGGGGGCGACAGTGTCGTGATGACGTGCGCCAGGCCGAGGCTCGGGGCGAGCTTGTCGGTCTCCGCCAGGGACAGGATGTTGTAGTATTTCTAGGTTGACAGTTAGACCACTGCAACAATGAACATATACGGCAACTCAGCTTGCTTACCGTGACGTCGAAGAGCTCATCAATCGACGGGGTGATGGCGGACACGGCCTTCTCGAAGTCGACCACCTGGCTGGCGAGTTGGTCGGCCTTGGCTTTGGCATCGGAGCTGGGTAGTGTGGCGGCAAAGACTTTGGACATGGCCGACTGGTACGAGCTCATGGTCTTGTTGTCCGTATAGTAGTTCGTGGACAGGGTGAGCTGGCTCTTGGGAGCGACGGTCACCAGCCTGACGAGCTAAGTGTGGGTGTCATGTTAGTCGAGAAGCCACTGCGATGGGGGTACAGCTTGGACACGAACCGGATGCTTGTCGTCCCTGCCAGGGCTGACGGCAAGGAACGGGGATATGCCAAGCTTCTGCAGGTACACCAACACTTCTTGGAGAGGTGCATCGGCGCCGTTGACGGGGTACAAGGCGGCAACCTCGGCCAACATGGCCTGGATGGGAGCAACGCCAGCCTTCTGGATGGCATCAACGTTCATGCAGGCATCGTAGGCGGCCTTGGCCTTGGCAAAGCTCTCGACATCGGCGGGGGTGTCGATAGGAGGCTTGGTGGCGTTGAGGTAGGCCGAGATGATCTCGTCGGACCGGTCTTGGAGCAGGTTGTCGTTGCTCATGCGGCCCTGCTCCGGGCGCAGCTTGTGGTCCAGCCGCCATCCATCGCAGACCCAGGCTTCAAAGTTGCCGGGGGCGCACAGGTCGAGCTGGGTGGTGTTGACCTTGAGATGGCGCGCCAGCTCGGTGCCAACGTCGGTACACACGCCGAGCGTGCACACGGTCTGGGCAGCACGTGCGATCCTCATGGTGGCTGTGGTTGACAGAACCTAAGGGTGTTGGCTGTGTTCGGTACCTTAGCAGTGAAGCTCCCGGGCTGGACCTTGGTGGGGGCAAGGAGCCGACGCGAGGCGGAGCTTGGCCCGAGGATATTTTGGCGGAGACCGGCGGGATGGAGGGTGAGAACCTAAGACAAAAGCCAACCGCCAAGTCGGGTGCCTGGCCGAGGAATAAATACTCGACGCCGTCGGCTGTCCATCAAGCTTGAGCTCCAGCCCCTCATCGTGGCGACTGATGGAACTCTCTCTCGCCGGGGTTAGTTGCAAGCTTACGACGAGTGCAGCTTCCAGACAGCCGATTAAAGGGGAAGGGACGGCAAAGAGTCGTGCAGCAAAGCCTAAAGGTTGCAACCGCCTCCGCTAATTTCCGGGGCACCAATAAGCACCCCCACGATTCTGTGTGCCCCTGGGCCTGAGTCGGTCAGCGCTAGCCGGGTTGGGGATGTGCATTACTTGCAATTCAGTGTGTGGCTGTGTGCCAAAGGCAACATGAAGCCACCAGGGAGCCGGCCGAATTGCCGCCGGAGCCTTGGACGCGTTAGGAAGCTGCTCAGGGTTTCTGGTGCCACAACTTGCGGGCAATGAGCCTGACCTGACGATAAGCTCTTAATGCTCGTCCTAGTGTTGAATCTGCGTGCAGCCATGCAAGCACCCGTGATTTCGCTGCCCCTGAGAGCAGGACCAGGCTTCAAAACCCAATTCCAGCATGATCGGTCAATGTCAGGTGATCCATCAACCGTGCGCCCCATCTCGACGCTAACATACCATGCTCGGCGAAGCGGCGCCGACCTGTGTGTCCTTGATGGACGGGCACCCAGCTGACCAGTGACATTGACGACAAGTAGCTGTTCTCTCTGTCGGGACGGGCCGAGTGCCACGTTGGCTCACGGTGTTGAGCTCGGGAAGAGCGAGTAGCCCAAAGAACTGCCCGGCGTCGTACCCCGCCGCCACACTCAGCGGTCAATGGTAACGTGCCCACCGTCGACAACATGCACGACCCTAGCCGATAGATATATCCGCATGGCCGCCCTTTGGTGGAACTGCCACGTCGCTCGCCGCTCGCAAGGCTCAGTTCGGCGAGCTCCCAGAATTCCCTAGACACACCCATGCAATCCCTTTTGATCCGACTCTGCAACTGCGAAATCTCAGATAGTCCGACCTTCCCACCCCAGCACACCTCGACTTAGCGATGCGGGGGAGTCCCCAGAGCTGGCGCCAATTGGTGGGACAAGACGGCCGCCGCAGCCGGCTCAATTTTCCCGTCGAACCGGTGCCCCTGCCTTTGATCTGCTCTCTAGGGAGATTGGAGAATGCGGAGAGGTCCACTAAGCATCTTGACCGCGCTCTTCGGACTCACCAACCATGGCTGGTATAAGGTGCACTAACTTCCTTGTACAGTATCGCCATCAGGGGAGGGGAGTTTGTCCCAGACCGCTCTGCCGTTCTCTCCTCTCCCCTGCCCCTGCCCACATCCTCTGACAATGAAATCCATCGTCATATACGGCTTCGTCGCCACGGCCGGCATCGCGTCCGCCGCTGCCGTTCGGGCCGCCAGAGAGGAGCAATGCAGCCCCAAGCCTATCAAGACAGCCTACGCGGCACGCATGGCCGACTCGTGGATCCGCAACAACTACGAGTCGCAGCGTGACGGATGGTACGGCCGCGCGGCCCTCTACACGGGCTACGAGGCCGTCATCGCTCGCACCGGCAACGAGACCCTGCGCGACTGGTACCGTTCCCGCATCGACGGCGTCATCGTCCGTCCGGACGGTACCATCCCGGACTGGCGGCCCGAGCATTATTCTATGGACGATTACCGCATCGGCCACAATGTTTTACATTGGTATGAGCGGACTGGCGAGGAGAAGTACAAGACCGCGGCAGATACCATTCGTGCCATGCTGGAGCACCACCCGCGCACCCCGACTGGCGGCTTCTGGCACCGTGACGGCGTCTATCCGAACCAGATGTGGCTTGATGGCATCTACATGGCAGACACGTTTTACGCCCGCTACACCAAGCTGTTCCAGCCCAACAACCAGACCGCCTGGGGTAGGTTTCTGGGTTTATTACATTCAATTTGCTCTCTTTGGCACGGCATGATCACTAACACAATGCCCTTTTTCAGATGATATCGTTCTCCAATATGACAAGATTGAGGCCATCACCCGTGTGCCTGAGACAAATTTGATGGTGCACGGCTTCGACGAGTCCAAGAAGGCCGTCTGGGCGGACCCCGTGACCGGCGCCGCGCCCATCGTGTGGAGCCGCGCCGTCGGCTGGTACTTTTGGTCTCTGGTCGAGCTCCTCGACATCCTGCCGCGCTCGCACCCGGCCTGGGACCGCATGCTTAAAAACTTCGTCACCCTGGCCGACGGCCTGAAGCGCGCCCAAGACGCCAAGTCGGGAGGCTGGTGGCTTGTCATGAACGAGCCGTACCCGGGTCGCGAGGGCAACTACTTCGAGAGCTCGGCCGCCGCCATGTTTACGTATGGCTGGCTTGCGGGGCTTAAGAGGGGCTGGCTCGCTGAGAAGGACTACCTTGCCCCGGTCACCAAGGCGTACACGCACTTGATCAACGACTTTGTGATCGAGAACGCCAACGGTACTCTGACTTGGGACGGGACCGTGCAGGTCGGCTCCCTGGGAAGCAATGCTACGTTCGAGGTTAGTGTGCTCTTGCTTGCTGGCTTCTGAGGCAACTGCTCGACCCGCGTTTCTAACTTGCGCCGTTCTGCTGTAGTACTACGTCGGCATCCCGATCGTGCAACATGACACCCGTGGTGTCGGCCCTTTCTTGCTTGCCGCGGTCGAGTGGGAGGCGCGCAACAACATCAGGTCCTGAGCATTACATGAGGAAAAGCGATGGAAGAATTCAAGCTGTCCGGCTCTGTATGGCCAAGGGCCGCCCAAGCATCCGACACAAGAAGTAGCCCGGACCTAGGTGTATATATTCTTGGACGACTACCTACCTGGCGAGTCGATTTGGTTTATAGATACCCTTGCTTCACACCGTCGCATTTCGGTTAGCAAGAGGTAATAAACTTCAAGAAGCGATCCATATTTCCCTGCTACTCTTCGACAACCTATCGTGATAAGCACGTGGGCCAAGGGTCCTTCGGCGACCCCATACCGAAGCGGGCCCCGAACCCCGTCGCCCCGGGATACGGCCTATTGCGATAAGCCGGTCGTTCTAGTTCGGATCCTCGGCTAACCAGTATCTAGTCATTCCCTTGGCGATCCACACGCCGTGCTGGGCTGGGGCTAACGAACCAAAAGAGGCTGGAACGTTGCAGAAAGGCGACTCCGGTATTCAACCCCCCCGAACCTGCGATTGCGGGCAGCGTTGGCCAAGACGAGTCGGTTGGCCTGGCAGCAGGGTTTATGAATCATGCTTTCCCCTCTTGCGCACGTCATTCCCCGATCGTTCGGCTCCAGCGGCGGGCCACTCCGGACTGCTTGGGCTGATGTGTATAAGTAGACGAGGCCGTATCGTATGTCGAGAGGGACGGGAAGTCCTGGGTTCCCAGCCAGCCCTCCAGCCCAAGTCGCTGTACAGTCTAACGTGCGAACCGTGAGCAACCCAGGTCTCCCCTCGCCTGGATCGCCTTCTCCGCAATGAAGCTCACGGTGCTCCGGGCCTCGGCCCTAGCCGCCATCATCGGCGTCGCGGCCGGCGCGCCCACCACCAGCAGCGGCAACTCGTCGGCCCCCTCGGCCACCACCACGCCGCTGCGGCACTGGCCAAGCGGAGCGGCCTCGGCGCTCGACGCCATGATCCAGCGGCACGCGCACAGCGGCGCCTACGCCGTCTTCGACATGGACAACACGTCGTACCGCTTCGACCTCGAGGAGTCGCTGCTGCCGTACCTCGAGGCGCGCGGCGTGCTGTCGCGCGACGGGCTCGACTCGTCGCTGCGCATCATCCCCTTCGAGGACTCGGAGGCCTACACCGAGAGCCTCTACAGCTACTACAACAGGCTGTGCGCCCTCGACGACATGGTCTGCTACCCCTGGTCCGCGCAGGTCTTTTCCGGCGTGCCGCTGCGCGAGCTCAAGGGGTACGTCGACGAGCTCATGGCGCTCAACGGGACCGTGGCCACGACGATGCTGGCTGCCAACGGCACGGCGCTGCCAGTGTCCGTTAGCCCGCCGCGTGTATTCCGGGGCCAGCAGGAGCTGTTCAGCCGGCTGATGGAGAATGGGATTTCGGTCTACGTGGTCACGGCCGCGTCCGAGGAGCTGGTGCGCATGGTGGCGTCGGACCCGCGCTACGGCTACAACGTGCCCGCCGAGAACGTCGTCGGCGTCACGGTCCTGATGCGCAACCTGACGGACCCGGCGCGGCCGCCGACCACGGCGCGCAAGCAGATCAAGGAAGGGGTGTACGACGAGGCGGCGAATTTGAGGGATATGGAGATGACGCCGTACCTGTGGACGCCCGCGACGTGGATGGCGGGCAAGCAGGCGGCGATTTTGACGTACATTGACGAGTGGAGGATGCCGGTGCTGGTGGCGGGCGACACGCCGGACAGCGATGGGTACATGCTGTTTCATGGAGCGGATGTGCAGAGGGGTGGTGTGCGGCTGTGGGTTAACCGCAAGGAGAGCTCGATGAAGAAGCTGCAGGGCATGATTGACAATAACACACGGCGCCAGAGGGAGCTTGGGCTGGAGGTCACGGCGGACAAGAACTGGGTCATCGTGACGCCCGAGGAAATCTTGTAGTGTAATTAACGAGCGGCTTGTGATGGCCGTCAACAATGAGAGGAATTGTCTAGTTGCAGCCATCACCACCCCTTCCATTTCAGTGTCCAACAAACCACAGACAATGACTCGAGGACGTCATGCTCCCTCGTGCAAGCGGCCGTGGCTGCCTCTGGATTTGCGCTGGGCATCATATACCCCCTCTCAGTTGCCGAAGCAAGGTCCCTTGCCGATGGCATTGCTGGTTAGGGTAGCCGCCGAGACGGGGTTGCGGAAGACCCAGCCCGTGGGCAGGCCGTTGGGGCAGGTCTCGCTCACGCCGTTGGTGAAGGTCGCCGACAGGACGCGGATGGAGCAGCTCGTGGGGCCCCTGATGTAGTAGACGCAGTTGGGCGTGTTGTAGCAGATGGAGCAGCACATGTCGGTGCCCTCGTCTGTGTTGGGGATCGTGTGCGTCCCCGGCACAGGCGTGTAAGGGCTTCCCGCAGAACCGGCGCCGTACCTGTGCAGGAGAGTTCGTTGGCGGTTAGCAAGCATTTCGTTGGAGGGGATTTTTTTTTTCTTCTTCTTGCAGTTTTGACGGATCAAACTTACAGTCCACCCCGCGCCCTGACGTCCTTGCACACGCCCACCTCGACGGTGGTGGTCGCCGTCGCGGAGGCGGTCGACGTGAGCGTGACGCTGGCGGTGTCGACCGTGGTCGGGATGACGGTCGTGTCGACGGCGGTGGTCTCGGTGACGGCGGCGGGCGTCACCGTCTCGGTCACGTAGACGGTCGTGACGGGCGTCGGGGCCGTGGTGACCTTGCCGGCGACGCCGGCGCACGAGCAGGCGCTCGAGAAGCGCGCGGCGCTGGTGCAGGCTGAGGCGTGGGCCGGCAGGGCGGTGGGCACGACGGTCGCGGGGCCGGCGTCGGCCCGCTTGGCGACGAGCTTGCTCGAGGTCTGCGTGACGGTCGCGACCGCCACCGTCTCGGTCACGTCGACCGTCGCGGTCGAGTGACGGGGCTGAAGGTGGTGTCGGTCACGGACAGGGTCACGACCGGGGTGGCGGTCGTCACCTTGACGGTCTCGGTGTGAGTCCTGGGATTAGGGCGGTTCGTAAGCTGCTGCTGCTGCCCTCACCGTTCGTAGGTGGTAAGTTTGCTTGTGGGTAGTGTGTCCCGGACTTACGAGGTCGCCGGGGTGACGGTGGTCACGACGAAGGAGGAGCAAGCTTCGAGGCGCGTCGGGAACTGGGTGGCACGGACGGCGCGGAGGCAGTTGTCGGCGTTGCAGACATCGCGGGCCACAAGGGCGGCGGCCATGGCCGGGAAGGCGAGGGCAAAAACGGACTTCATGGTGCCGGAGGAGGAGTCTGCCGAGGACGCCTGGAAGGTTGGGGTTTCACTGAGGGGGTGAACGAAAGGACGGCCGGGGCCAAGGTGATTAGGTAGGGATGCCGAGGAGGTGGGAGCCGCCTTGGTGTCCTAGAACTCTCACGACTCTCAGAACCGACTGGTCTTCTGGATTTATATACTCCTTTTGCCTCAACCGTGTGCATCTCGGAGCCGGACCGAGCTGAGGCTCGGCTCGCCAAAAATAAAATGAACATGGATACCAAAATGTCGATGCGTTTAGTAGCCCTGCTAAGATGCTGCAGGGAGCTTCTAAACTGAAAGCCGGGAAGCCAGAAAAAATTGTCCATCGTATCATTGTCAATTCGGCACTAGCCCTTTTTCTCCTGAGTTAGCGAATACATAGCTGTTCTGGAAGCAGACGATCCCCGTTCAGGCCAAGAGCTGAAGCAGGGGTGCCGAGCTAGACAATTTTCACCCAGCTGAACTCCCCGGCAAGCTCGCCCGCCAAGATATAAAGATTGGTCTCGCCCACCACGCGTAACTCGATAGTTCCATATCCCTGGGTCCCGATAATTGTCCGACGCCGAAGGCCGCGCCCGTGGACAGAGCGTCTGTGGAGCCTGGAGTTCATCAGAGATGGCCGTGTACAAAGAGAGCCCCAAAAGGTCTTTTGTCGAAAAAACCTAAGGGCAAGCTACCGTTTATGTACAACCTCACATACCACCTTGCAGCAAGAACCAGAATTGCCGAAGTGACCTGAACCTCCGAGATCTCCCTGCGAGAACCCTTCCAGTGCACAGCACGTTACACCTACCGATACGATACAGACGTCTACCCTCTAGAGTCTTTATCACAATCCACCGAGACTAAAATTTTCTACGTCATAGATGTACCTCTGTAATTGCCACACAGAGCTACCATCATTTAATAAGCATTGGCTTAGTAACGTTCTTTTATATTTTTGGGCCTTCTACTTGCTAAACCTCAGGTATACAAGTAAGGACAGGCAGCAGGTGGTGGGTGGGGAAGTGGTCAAGTCGTTATTCGAAAAGCTTCGCAACAGTAGCGTGCCCGTTTTCCGCGGCCCACCACAGCGGCGTCCGCCCGTCCTTGTCCTTCGCGTCAACTTCGACGCTGCCTGTAGCGAGCAGCTGTTTAACAACGGCCTCGTTCCCGTTTCCCGCGGCCCACCACAGCGGCGTCCGCCCGTCCTTGTCCTTCGCGTTGACGTCGACGCTGCCTGTAGCGAGCAGCTGTTTAACGGCGGCCTCGTTCCCGTTTCCCGCGGCCCACCACAGCGGCGTCCGCCCGTCCTTGTCCTTCGCGTTGACGTCGACGCTGCCTGTAGCGAGCAGCTGTTTAACGACGGCCTCGTTCCCGTATCCCGCGGCCCACGACAGCGGCGTCCGCCCGTCTTTATCCTTCGAGTCGACGTCGGCGCTGCCTGTAGCGAGCAGCTGCTTGACAACGGCCTCGTTCCCGTATCCCGCGGCCCACGACAGCGGCGTCTGCCCGTACTCATAGTCCTTCGCGTTGACGTCGACGCTGCCTGTAGCGAGCAGCTGCTTGACAACGGCCTCGCGCCCGTATCCCGCGGCGAGCGATAGCGGCGTCTGCCCGTACTCATCATCCTTCGCGTCGACGTCGACGCTGCCTGTAGCGAGCAGCTGCTTGACAACGGCCTCGCGCCCTTTCCGCGCGGCCCACGACAGCGGCGTCCGCCCGTACTCATAGTCCTTCGCGTCGACGTCGACGCTGCCTGTAG
>JNVV01000005.1:1223310-1245331 GCA_000733355.1 Falciphora oryzae
TTTTTTCGGCTACAAAGCAAGGAGGCAGTCTCGCTGTCTATCTACCTCCTCCTCGGAAGCTTTATGTTTTTTGTATGCCTCCGGCGCTGGCTCTGCTTTGCCCGTGTGGCGCAAATATTTGTGGCTGACGGCTGGACCGTATGATCTCATGTTTTGGTCCAGCCTCCTCCGACCATTACGCCGACGGCCATCCAAAGGGCCAGCAGATGAGGTTCCCCAGATGGACGGCATCTGTCTCTATACTGGCCGACAACTGGGCACGTCGTCAAACATTTGACGCATCGGCTTGGCGCGAGTCAATCTTGATACCAGTTTTGTCCCCCGGCGGTACCTGGCCCGAGCACTACGGTTCCCTGTGGGATCCCCAATCGTGGGGACCGGCTTGAATCAAACATTTTTCGTTTCAATGTCTGGTAAGCATAACCGAAGGGCAGCCCTCGACGTGCACGATGCCACCCCTTAAATTGCCCACACCTTCTCTCATAGGCATTCCGCAAACTGGATGGCACGGTGGTATGCCTACAGGCTTCCCCGCTAACCGAAAGACGCTGCGGCCAAGCCGCTTTCTCACACAAGACCCATCTGTTGATGTTGGCGAGATGCGGTTCTGTGCCAAGCTTCTGTTTCCCCGAGTCGCTCGAGGATCGTGTACAAGCGGGCACCCTGGAGCTTAGCATCGCCGATGCGGTCTTGGCGAGGCTTAGCAACCAAGACGCCCGGTCCTCCTCCCCAAGCCCCTAGATACTGAGCGAGCGGGAAATCATGGAGGGGCCTTGCCTGCGACCCTGCCTGCGAGGTATAAACTTGGCTGTAGAGTGTGGCGCGCACATGGCTGAAGAGGTGAAGACAAGGCAAAAGGAGAGGCCGGCGTCTGACACCTTGCGCGCCAACACCCAGACGCGGCACCTTTGAGCTCGCAAACCTTTGCCGCGCCAGAGTTTGCACCGCTGCTACCTTCATGGATAAGTATCCAGCCAGGTGGAACGCTGCAATAAGAAAACAAGCCTAGATAGAAGCTTAAGGATCGAAAGAATGAAGCAGGCCCGCTCGGCTGGCTCCGGGCACGACTCGGCCAGAAGATTATTTTTGGTAGAAAACTGCACGATCCATCTCAACGTGTCTCGTGCCTGAATTTTGACGGCTTCATGGCAGCCCCTGGGGAACTTCAGGAGGGTCTTGGGGCTCGGCTCTGGGACATGGGACTGCTGTCCATGCAGCCGGGGATCTGGTAACGTTGTGGACAGTGATCACAGCCTCTCTGGATAGTGACGTACGGGTGGACTCCGTAGTATCGATAGATGCCTCCTAGATCTATATAATGAGAGTCTCGCACCTCGCCAACACATCCTTTTTTCTCCTTTCTCCATCCTCTGGATTACCAAGCCTCCAACCCCCTTTCTTTTCCTTTTGTCTTTTCCTTCTGTCAGTCTCCTTGTGTCATATCCTTTAGCGGACATTTCCATCTGATCACTTTCGCCTTATCCGTCTTCTTCTTTCCCTCGCAACTCTCGCTCCCAGCAAATCCCACCGACAGACAAGATGCAGCTCCTCAACCTTGTCAAGCTCATGGTCGTCGTCGCCTGCGCCGACGCGCCGAATTATGTAGAGCCGGGGAGGGACCTACGATACATATCACCTTGCCCATAATGCCCATGATATCGCTCCGTGGCCAGCTGCAGTCAGCAATTCGTATCCACGAGGCACAGAAGCTAATTGCCTAGGCTGCGAGCAGGCAGGACCGTTGAGAGGGCGTGAGCAGCCAAGTGGGTTGGGTTACATTGGAGGCTGTGGTTCGACATGCAAGGCACTTTTCCCGTCGTGCCGTTCTGGCTTTCTCATTTGTTGTGTCCGCCACATCGTCGCCATATTGAGGGTCAAGATTGATTACGTGCCACGGACCGTGCCCCCGCTCTTAGGCGCCTCCGCGAATTGCAGTAACACGAGTGTCGGGTTTCGTGCTGGGCGCTCGAGCGAATGATGTGCCCTTTATCGGGGCAATTGTGGGGCAGGCAGTGAATAAGAATGATGTCGCACCTGATATCCATTGGCTAATCAGTCTTGTGAGTCCCCAAGCCAGTGATGACTGCTTCCAGGGACCTTGCAGCGGTGCGTGTGTTTGTGGGTACGATGGCGGGCTACCAGCGAAAGAAGTGATGGAGCAAGAAGGGAGACGTGCGGACCGAGTCCGAGACACATTCTTCGCTTCGCTTCACGCCTGGATCAAGAAGTAAGGGACAACGCTAGAGTATACTCAACTTCTCAGCTGGTGACTACCTGGGTATTATTCACATTCCTCCCAGTATGGCGAGACTGGCCGTTCTTCCGCATACTGCTCTGCAACATCCTCGAGTTCTATGCCCATCTTGAACGCCACACGCTTTGGCACATCTCGGCTCGTCCCCGCCGGCGTCGTCCTTGGTATTCTCCTTAGGATTCCCTTCACCTCTGCCGTTTTTACCCCCGGCCCTAGACTCGCAGACGCTGCGGCCTCATGCCTATCTGACCCGGCCTTGTCTGCCCCGGCCGGAGCTATCACCGCCCGCCTGCTGGGGAACGCCAGCGGCGCAACAGCCGCCGTCGACGCGCAGCACCGAGGCGGGCCCTTCCTGGAGCTCAAGCCGCTCGCGTCCTCGGTCCACTCGCGGCCCTCGTCGTGGATGTGGTACAGCGCGTGCAGGTCTCCAGACATGGGCTGTCTCGCTAGGGGCCGATGTCGACACGGCTTTCGCGGGTACGGTATCGCGAGTGCGAGCCTTGGGGGAGCTCTATCTCTGGTGGTGTGTTGTTCTGTTGCTGGATGCCGAGGCTTGGCTTCCGTCCCTGATGTTGGGATCATGACCCAGGACAGCTCGGCTTCCCCTGTGGCCGCGTGGGTGCTCCGCCACCCGTTGGGGTCGTAGAAGCTGACCGGGCATGGGATGCACTTTTTGGCTGGTTTGGCCCGGTCGAGATAGCGGATGGGTGGTTGGGCATCAAAAAGTGACTGCGTATGCCCCTCGGGTCCGTTAAAGGGGAAGATGAGAGCCATTGGTGGGATAGAGAGTGATTACTGGATAGAATCGAAGCCTCGCTGTGATATCAGCCAAGTGTGTGCATATCATAAGCAATGATTTGCAAAAGAAATCTCCTAAGGCCGGCCCCCCGGAAACGAGCCTGATTGCTGATTTTATAAGGCGATATATGATTACAAATGGGCGGCAGAGGGTCTTGTCGGCGGATGACCATCAGACGTGAGCACTAGACGGCGGGTGACGACGACTCGCCCGAAGATTCCCGAGTTTGTGCAATTCGTTGTGCTCTCCGAGACAATATCGGAAATTAGACTAACTTTGGACTTCGGCACCGAAGGACCGCAGTCCTTCCATGCCTCCGCCAGTTGGTAATGATTGTCTGGCTCTTGGAGGCACCCGCGAATGAGAGCTATAAATGGGATGAATAGGAGACCGATGCTCAAAAAGGGGCCTCTGATATCATCCTGCAGAGAATTATGCGTCAGGTGCAGAGAAATCTTCAAAGTTTGCTTGACAGTTGCCCCGACCGCGAACGCCGATGTTGGGTTGGTCAGGCTGGCAGAAGCTTGGGATGAAAAGGGGCTGATTTTTTTCTGTCAGATTGACAAGCAAATTGGAATCCCAGTCACGGCCCGTAATAGGATAAAGACCGAAGGCCATCTGATGATCACATGTAAGAATATTTTTCACTCCGGAAGTACATTCTGATAAGACTGACTATTCTTGACACGGAAGCTTTCCACGCAAACTAAAACCTAGAGCAAACGGAACATGAGAAAAACATCAAGGCGCGAGCTTTTCGGGGTGAAAGTGAGAGAATATGGTGTGTAGTTCCAGACAATCTCATCGGAACCAGGAGACGAAGAAATAAAACCAAAACCGAACCAAGATAAAAGAAAATGATAACTACCAAAAACTCAAGAAAGCTCCAGATCCCCAACCTTCATGACCACCATTAAGGTGACAGCTCAAAAGCATCTAGTGAAACACTGACCACACTCGTCCTGACTGTTGCACTGCGCGTTTTTGATGGCCGCTGCGGCGGCGGCGGCCGTGTCCGGTTCGGCAGCTGCCGCGTCCGGCTCGGCTGTCGCTTCTTTGTAGGCCTTGCGCTGCGCCTTGCCGTTTTTGCCGTTGTTTTTGTTGGGATTATTGTTGATATCTTGGGAATATTACTACGCCGCCCCACCGAGGTTAGCAGACTTCCCATCGGGATGAAGGAAGGGGCTATCACATGCCTTTTCTGAAGATCCTGCTTAAAGGGAGACAGGATGTTGGGCACGGAGCCTTCTTCGGCTGGCATGGCTAGGACGCCACAGGCGGGGACGATGAGGATGAGTGCGAGATGGGAAGTGATCTGCATGATGCGGATATTTCGAGAAGTTGGGGATAAAGAAGGTGTTTGGTGGGTGGAGGATTGTATAAGATGTATTTCTGTGAGTGGATGGGGCTAGGCTTGGTTCGTGGTCCGGCACTGGAATGTGATGTGAAGAGATGCTTGATGGCCGAAGATGAGAAGGCTGATTTGGAGGTTCTCATGTGTCTAAAATTCTGGAGATGCCATGCGTTTTTATAGATGGAGACTCGACTAGAGAGCACCGAGGGATCTCTACCACAGCACCCGCATCCTTGTTCCCATACACCCCTTGATGAGAAGAGCATAGAAGTGATCCCATCTGCCAGTCAAAATACAAGTGTCGTCAGCTGTATTCGCAAGCGGAGCGGGAAGATCGATGAGATCTGATCCGAATAGTATGGATGGGATCTATAGACGAATAAACCGCGCCGGCGGGAGCCACTAGAATCTCCGTCGCGTTTCTAAGGGAGTTCCCGCGCTTGAGTCTGATGGCTGGCGGCGGCTGGCTTCTTCAGAACCTTGATTAACTCCGGGCTCCTGGGCGGGGGGACGGTTCGTTTAATGCAGCCAGTGAGTAGTAATAATTTGCAAACAGCCCAAATTCCATCTTCGGCAGGTGTCGAAGCGGATCGAATCTGGTGCGACCTAGATGAAGAGGGCGGGGAGGTGCCGAGAGAAGGCCCCCAGCACAAAAGACGACTCTATTTGGCGGAAGATCTTCCTAGATCGGTGGCCACTATAAAAGCTCTTGCAGCAGATAAACACCAGCCCGAGGAGCTGGTACCGACGAGAGCGGTCCGGAAGCCTCGTTCGGCTTGCGTATCGAGGGGCGGGGTAAGGGTGGGCATATGCCAAGGCCAAAAATAGTAGAGTGTTTGCAGTTGATTTCTGCTTGTCTTCTTCGTCCCATGTTCCTCTTTCACGAGCGTGTGCTTGACGGGGCGGAAAGTAACGTGTGGGCGGGGGCTGAGAGATCCTTCCATGCCGATCCTCCACGACAAGTGTTGTGGGGTGCATGGGCGCCACGTCGACGGAAACCAGATTTTTGAGATCTTGCGGCTTATGTGGGGAACAGGAAAGGAAATAGGAAAGAAAACAGGAAAGAATTGGGGTCGTGAAAGTGCCATCTTCTGTCCTAAACGGGCCAGGCTGTTCCTTTCTGCGCTACCTTCAGCCACAGCATCACGACCACTACCGCCAGGCGTCCCAGGTTCAAACCTTGAGAACAAATCTCATGGTTGTTTTGCGCGTCCAATGAGCACAGACGTGATAAACTGACCGCAGGCGGCAGGCCGCCTGCAGGCAGCTGCCACAGCGGCACGTGAGTGTGCCGTTGGTTGGCCCCGAAGTCAACCCAACAGACCAAAGCCCCTCCTTTCTCCGTTCGCCTCTTCTTCCAACTTCTCCAGGGCTGTCAAGGTTCCGCCATCAACCGGCAAACCGTACGAACGAGATCATGGCCACCTTTCCGTCGCTCGCCGGCGAGCTTGTAGCCGAAGTCAGCAAGCACCTCGACCACGGGGATCATGTAAACCTCAGCAGCACCTGCAGCCGGTTCCGCGATCTCCTTGCGCGCGACGTCTTCCGGGAGCTCCACCTATCGGACAAGCTCGAGCACTGCGAGCACGTCCTCGCCCTTGCCCGCAAATACGGCCGCCACACACAGAAGCTGTTCTTCAGCGCTAGTCTTGGGGCCCACGAGGACGACCACGGCGTGAAGGCATTCCCCCGGCCGGTCCTGCCCGGAGCGGCGGCGGCGCTCCTTTCAGGGGCGTCTGACCCGGACGGCGATGCGGATTCTGGCCAACATCATTATCCGCTCCTTCCCAACCTCCGCGGCCTGGGCCTCGACATCCAATGCACGTATCAGCCCGGCTCAACAGACCAGCTTTACCGCGTTGACGGTATCCCTCGGTCATACGGTGAACTCTACTGCGAGCGCTGGGATCCCGACCCTGATATGGAGCGCGTGCGGGAGCTCGAAGGCGGCCACGCGTGGCACGCCCTGCTCACCGAGGTCTGGGCCGCCGCGTCGGCCAACCAGACGATACGGGAGGTCACAGTTGACAAGTACCACCCCGCATGCACATCGGCCTCGAGGACGGACGAGTACAGCGCCTTCGTCGGGCGTCTCGAGTCGCTGAGCCTCGTCTTTTCGGGGATGACCGGCCGCGGCCTCGGCTGCCATGTGAACAGGGCCCCAAGCTTCCATGCCTACGTGTGCGCTTCGCTGGACGACACCTTCTTCAAACATGCCCGGTCGCTGCGCAGGCTGAGAATCGAATCCAAGGAGTGGGCGTGCTTTGGAAAGGACCCCGACTACCTCGAGAACCCGGCCACCCTAGACCTCTCGGCAAACATGCCGCTCCTCGACAGCCTGGAGCTGCGGGGCTACCTCATCACCCAGGGGTTGGCCGATTCTTTGCTCGGAGGCCACAACAAGCTAAAGTCGATAAAGTTGACCAACTGTCTCGCCGAAGGACAATACTACAAATACAGACACAAGAGAAACGCCGATGGTTACCCCTGGGCAGGAGACAAGTGGGGAGAGGAGTTCCCGGGGCCAGTCGTCAACTGGGGAGAGTTTCTTGAACAGCTATCCGCTGGCAACTTCCAGCGCCTGTGCCAGTTCGACATCGGCCATCCGGACCGCCGCTTGGGGGAGGCACCCTTTTCGTATGCGGCTGTATCTGGTACAGAGGAGCATGAGTATGATTTACGGCCAGATTCTAAGGTGATGAAGGCTCGCAGGTTGCTGCACAAGGAACCGAGTCGACTGGTATTTGAGTACTACCTCAATCTTAAGGGGCACGGCACCATTGCCAAGGATACTGACACCAACTCCAAGGCCTTCCTGATCGGTGACGATCAGAGGGCCTATGACGAGTTGGAGGGAATCATGGCCGAAAACCGACGCAGATGCAGCGAGCTTTGAAGCCAGTGGGTACCTGTTAGTTCTCCTACCAAGCATCACAGGCGCTGAATAGAATAACTTCTGGTGGTGGTGTTATTTTTCAACGACAATGATATCCCGAATGGATTGACACGGTGTGAGCGCCAATAATAACCTGCTGTTGGGGTTTCCAACCGACGCAGTCGCTTTTTTTCTTGTTGGCAGGTGCGAGGTGCCAACTTTTTTGTCGTGCTCGAGCCTGGGTGCCTCATCAGGCCTGGGCCCATGCGTGATGCTGGGGACTTCACCAGAGGCCTCGTCGTCCGAACCACTTGCAAAAGAATGACACAGGCAGTATCCATATTTCCTGCTTCTTGCCTGCCGATCAATGCTGAGCGGGTAGGTAGACCCAGCAGGTTCCGACGAGTTATCTCGGCAGACAAGGCAGAAAAAACCCCGTGACCCACGCGATGGTGCAAGATCTCGGAGCGGGATCTGGCTGTGACATCACATCTCAATGTAACTTGCGCTGTGCTGGTGCCGAAGGCCAAACCGGCCACTCGCACGTCCGGGAAGCGAAGCAGGAGGAAGGCCTGAAAAGCTGTTTGGGTATTCGGCTATCCGGCACGAAGTGAAGCTGGGCACATTACCCTCGCGGGACACCGAATGCCAGATGCTGCATGCAAGAGGGGACGCGGGCAATTTGCAGAAAATACAGGATCCTTCAGCCCCGTGGGGTGTGTGAGGGGCGATGATATGGATGGTTTGCTGGGCGTCGGAGTCGGCGATCCTCCTTTGCTCGAGAGGGCATCAGTGCAACGGAAGCAGCCAGCAGCGCTTCCTGGGAAATGAACATTCTCTGGAGGTGGCGGAGCGATTGCAAAAGCCCTTGCTCATTCCCGGGTGCCGTCGCACTGCCACGGAAAGTCAATCGACTTGTCGATTCCCGAAACTCTGGGGAAGCGGGCAGCGGCGCGGACACTAAAGCTGAGGGCGAAAAGGGGCGCAGCACGCAGAGCACAGACGTGCCCGAGGAAAAAACGCCTAGCTGAGGTGGTTTGTCTCTGGGCTGAATGCGTGGCGAAACCGCGAACAAAAATCTCGAACGGTCTCAAGGCGAATTCGCAGCCAGGTGGACGTCTTCAATTGCAAGCGAGCACGAAGAAGCATCGAGGCGAGAAGAGGAGTTCGTCACCTTGTGTCACAAAAAGGGAGGTAAACGGTAAACTGGGCAATACCCGGCCCCTGGTATCGGCCCCGCCTTCGCCCCTTACACCGACCAGCAATTGACGGCGGAGGGGCTGGTTCGTTCGGCTTTCGGCACAGGTCAGGATTGGTGATTGGGTCACATGGAGAGTGTTGGAACCAGCCTTTTCTGGCTGTCTTTCGCGATGCATGGTGACGCACGCCGTACTCTTTTGGGGAACACACCAAGGAATGGATTTGGTTGTTGCCTGTGTGTAGAATCATCTCCAATGTAACCGCGATGCTGACAGTGTGACAGTGAAGTTGGTGGGATTCACGAATTGATCGACGTGATTCTCCTGACGTGAGCTCGCACTTCCCATGCCTCCCCCTCGCCGCACTGAAACAGCCTCGGGCTCCGCCTCTCAGCTGGAAGCGAGTGGCGCTTTTGCGGCTGCTGCCGCGGCCCCTGAAGACCAATGCGCTACGAGCGAGCCCTGCAAGTCTGGGCTTCAGCTTGGATTGCCTGCCGATAACGCTGGACAGGCTGCGGCTGGTGGCGAGAGGCTCATCGACCACTGGGGCATCACAGGCGCGGGGAACGCACCACCAGACACGTTGGATGCATCAATCAATTTATCAATTTAACGAATGAAGAAGGGCTGTTGTTGCACTATCCACTCCAATGCCAGATGTGGAAGAATGGCACAACTTCCCCGCGTTCCCTGCCATCTAAGATTTCCGTTCCCCACAGGCAAAAAGGTTCGAGAGAGGTCGAACAGGGAGGGGGCCAGTTTGGGCCGGGACCTGGGTCGCGTCTTCGGTTAAATATTCGGCGAGGTGTTGCTAGCGTGTTTGTTGGGACTGCGTGTGGATGGATATGCAGGGCGCGGGATTTATTCTCACGACGCGCCCAGTCTTTCTGATTGCATTCAGCAAACGCAAAGGCCTCAAAGGTTCACAGCTGCCTGCGGGTGGACGCGTGGGCGGTAGATGGGATGAATCACCCGCATCCGTGGACGCATGGAAATGCCTGCCGCAGAAGCCACAAAGCTGGCCATGACAGCTGCCGAGCCACATCTCCTGCAGATCGTCTTCCATCTGCCTTCGAAGAAGAATCCTGGATGCCGTGGTTCGCGTGGGAAAAGGCCAGGCAGGCAATTGGCAGTCCTTCCCCACCGGATGATGTCTGCTGTGATGCATGTACTTCAGCATGCATGCGGGTAGGCAGCCTCCATCTTATCCACCTCGTCTTCCATTTGCAGAGGACAGCACTGGCAGCACAACATTCATAATCCCTGCCGCGGCCCACCCACCCAGACAACCCGACCCCCAGGGCGATCCCACCAGGCCGGAGACAGGCCCAATTGGGGGTTGCGTCTCCTGGTACTCTGACAGCGGGCTCGCTCGCCCCCTTATTACGCTGTGAACGCTGCGAGGTCCTGTGACGCCACGCCGTTGCTCTATTCGCTGCGTCTCGACATTTGGGCTCCTCCCAATCCTCCACCGGGTCCCAAAAGCGGAATGGCCTGCCGCAACGTACAAAAAGTCATTGCGCTTCCACATCCACCATCCCCGCCGCTCCGTCATTTCCGATCTCTTCTATTTGTGCGTGGACCCCGTGCACCCAATCTTCATTAGCAGCGCCTTCTTTTCTGCCACCTGCGCCTCCTCCATTTTCTGCTGATAGGGCCTCCGAGAAAAGGGAAAGCAATCAAAATTAAGAGACAGCGCTAATCACGGGAAACGCGTTGTGGGGGAACAAGGGTTGGGACAAGAATCGAAAAAGGAAAAAACCGTAAAGCGTGTTTCTCTCGGACGCCTTCTTTTTTTTTTTTTATTTTTTATTTTCCCTTTTCCCTCTTTTGTTTCCTGCCGACGCCCGCTTTGCCACACTGAACCTGAGGCGCGGTTCCCAACCCGCCCATGTTCCGTCCCGCTCCTCGGTCGACGAGCAGCCAACAGCAACATCAGCAGCAAGGCGCCGCGCTCACCCTCCTCCTCCTCCTCGTCTCGCTCCTCCGCATCGCCCGGCTCCCCTTCCGCCGACGCGCAACCGCCGCCATGTCGAGCAAGTCGATCCTCCCGAGCTACCAGGACCACCAGGTCGTGTCCTCGGCCGTCGGCGGCCGGCACGGGCGCTGCAGGGACCACCACAGCGAGAAGGCGCACTTCCATCACGTCCACCACGCCGCGTCGCCGTCGCGTCGCAAGAAGAGCAGGTGGTGCTGCTACTGCCTGCCGCGCCTGCGCCACGTCCTCGTCTTCCTCGTCACGCTGCTCTTCGTCTTCTACGTCACGGGCTGCCTGCACCTGTACAAGCGCATCTCGCTCAAGAAGGACCACGACTCGATGCACCTCCAGACCACCACCTGGAACTTCAGGTTCTCGAGGGGCCCGATAGACGTCAGCTTGGGCACGTTCAGGACGTCGAGGGATATGGTCGAGATCAATTACCATCCCGAGGCGCAAGCATCGCCATCATGAGCGACATAACACATTTCCTTCTTCTTTCAAAGATGACAGAGCGCATCCAGACAGCGCGTGGAGGGAGCCGCCGACGAACGACCATGGCACGACAGTGACGAGCAGGAGAGAGAGGAGGCTATCCGCGATGGGATGGGGAGTGGGCGAGCAACAGGGTGTATCCCCGTTTCTCCTCTGACTCTCGCCTCGGTGACAACTGGAAACAAAGCAAGACAGTCATGGACGCATGGAGGACCACCACGATGTACCGATTGACCGCGACTTGACACAACACTCCCACGACTCCCCATCCGCCTCGAACGACGCGTTTCCCGCATGCGCCCTGGCCTCGGTTACGGCCATGTTCCAAGATCGAACTCGGAGGGGAGCGTTGGATTTCTCTTCCCCAAGTGTTTGACGACTCAGTGGACAAGAAACGGGAGACTCTCACCATCCATGTCCATCCAAGCCGGCCGCTCGAGAAAATACATCCATCCTCGTCCCATCTCGACCGTTTCCTTTTCTATCCCACACCCGCTCGCACGCAGTCGATCCCCGTTCCCGGCCCGCCTCGGCATCCCGCGTCACCCGTCCGCTTTCGTCCCAACTCTCCCACGCGCCTGGGATGTGCTGCTGTCTACAAAAGAGCCGCACGGTCGGTTTCAAGAAATGAACAGAATAATATCCAGATATCGGGGGACCGAACAAACCCCCCTATTCTTCCCATCTTTACTTCTTCTTTGTCTACCCATGTAATCATACAATACCTTCTGCGTCTGTTTGAATAACGCCGCCTTCCATGCCGGAGTCGGTCACAGCCCATACTTTCTTGTTTCTCCTTCCCTGACCATATTTGCGTTTATGCCTCGCGCTTCTTTTTTTCCCCTTCCCATCGATATTCTAGAACGGAGTCTGGCGTTTTACGAGTTCCTCTTGGCTTCTCCTGGTTTACGGGTAGAGGCGCAGAAGAGGAGACATCTCGTTGTGCAGCTCTTGTTCTTTTCCTTGTTGTTGGTTTACATCGGCGTGCAGACTTGGTTTTGTGCGCTGGTTTTCTGGGCATTTGGGAGCATTGGGGAGCGTGGCAAGCCATCATTTTTTTTTTTTTTTTTGCAGCCTTTCCGTGGGCGAGCATCATCTCTTTGCGACAACCTTTGCGCGGGCGCACAAGGACGGCGCAGACATTGTCTGTGCAATATCCTTAGCCTGACGACCTCTGTCATCTTGTCGGTCCAGGTTTCTCCGACATACCGTCGGAACAGAACGACAGGAGGTAACAGTGGTTCTCGTGGTCGTGGGCCGCCAAAGGGTTGTCAACTGTATTTTTTCCATTCTGGTTTTCCTTGTCTCCTGTCTGGTTCATGTCATTAGGATTTGGTCTCGTACACATAGCCAGAGACAGCGGGCCCGTTTGTGCCCGGATCAGTTAGGGATTGTCTTGAGTAGGAAGTAACCAACAACGCCGAAAGAACAATTACCAACAACTATTAACACAGGCACATGTGCCCGATACCCTCCGATGTCCGCTCGCCGTTTTCGATATTAGAGAGCCCTTCCCCGGCTCGTCATAACCACACCCACCCAAAGCAAGCCAACCCCTTTTCCCCCCGCGTTTCCCGGGTCTGTTTGCGTCGTTCTGTGTTATACCCATGGGACTGTATCAACTCCTATCCTTCCCCTCGCCCACTGGAGAAGAGAGCGCTCCGTTGGCGACGCCCCTCCTACCAAACCAATCCCCGCTAACTCATCTCCAAGGAAAAGCAAAACAAGCTGCCGCGCACCAGCTTAGAACTTGAGGCTGCCCATATCAGCCTTGTACCGCTTGAGCACGCAGAGCTGCCAGGCGACCGAGAAGAAGACGGTGAACCACTGGAACGCCTGCAGCGCCGCGCCGCCCGTGACGCCAATCTCGTTCTGGCCCTTGGTCAGCTCCACGACGGCAAAGTGCAGCGCGTTGATGACCATGGACACGGCCGTGGCGGCCGCCAGCAGCAGGCCCAGGGCCAGGCTGTGCATCATGAAGGCGGCGGCGGCGGCGGCGCCCGAGACCTGGGGCACATTGCGCCAGACGACGACGGTGGTGGCGGAGACGAAGAAGAGGACGCTGGCGAGCAGGAGCGGGACGAAGAAGATGACCTTGACCTGGACCTCGTGGCCCAGGTCGACGAGGCGGAGCAGGGCCGGGTCGGTCGTGTTGAAGATGTTGTTGTTGCCCGGGTCGCCGGGGGCCTTGCGGCCGAGCGAGAAGGAGGGCAGGCACGAGGTCATGCTGGCGTTGGTCCCCGCGCACATGCCGAAGTAGCCGACACGCACCTCTGCGGGCCCGTTGCGGGCGTTGAGCTTGAGGAGGTAGATGTCGGGCACGCCGGGGGAGGTGGAGATGCAGCCGACCAGGGAGAGGACTGTTTTGGTGGTTGCTTGTTAGTATCTGGGAGACGGTGGATAGGGGATGTGGATGGGGCCTCACCATAGAAGAGAACGATGGGGATGATCAAGGCCCAGGTGATCAGGCGGAAGGTGTTTCCAGTGTTTCCGGCGGCCATGTTTGCGGTGGTTTCGCGGCGGTATGAAAAGAGAGTGTTGATATCGGGGGGTTGGACGTTTCTAAAAGTAAACGTGAAAAACGAACGGCTCGAGCTCGCGAGACGAACAAAGGGATGCGGATGCCGGTATGCTACAAGTTCGTGAAAGACGAAGGTGGACCTGCCCAAGATATCGAGAGGACAAGAGACCGAAGGAAAAAGGAACGATCGTATCTAGGAAAGGTAAGCTAGGGAAAGACGACTAGGAAAGTTGACAAAAAGGAAAGTCGTGAGGACGATTGAAGACTGCTGGTTTGATGAGGAACAAAGCGAGAACAAGACCCGAGGTTGGAGAGAGTGTCGACGAATCTTTATACACGTTCATCTCCTGCCCAAGAGCTTGATCCCGACAAAAATAGCACCCGTAAACGCAGACACCAGCCCTGCCAAGTCGAAGCAGACAAGCAAAACAGGCACGGCTGCACCGCGATAGGTCGCCGGGGCGGCGGGCCCTGGCAAGCCCGCGGGCCACAGAGGGGGGCCCTTGGCTATGTGTGGTGTCATTCCCGCGGCGAGAATGCGACCTGGGCCTGAAACTGGCCGGCGGGCGACCAGAGCCACTCGATCCGGGCGGCCGTAGACGCCGGGCGCTTAGCGGCAGCGGCCGGGAGCCGGGTCGCGGACCAGGGTGGCTACCTTTTGTTGAGGGGCGGTTTTCGATGCTGGTTGGACGCCGCGCTTGCGATACCCCTGTTGGCGTCGTCCAAGGAATGCGCAGCAAGCGCATGCCAAAACATGTTGGCGCATGCACGATCACGCCAAAAAGATACGCAAATAACAGTGCAGGCATGGATGTTTGATTCGGTCGGCCATTGGCGCTTGTCAATTGGATCGAGAAACCGCTCGCGAGCAGGTTAGCTGCTGCCGCGATGCACCGGCGTAGCTCGCTTGGTTGCAGTCTGTCCAGCACCCCAGCAGGACTCAGGGTTCGCCGAGCTGATGTGGATTTCGCTCTCGAGTCGTCTTCAGTCTTCGGTCAGCCCCCGCAGCTCCATGTCGATCCTCCACTCACCTTGGATTTGGACGCATATCTGCTCGCTCCCTTTGCTCGACCTGCGACATTGGAACATGGCAGTGCAGCGCCTACGATCCGCTGTTTCTACAGACGATGGCGAGCTCCCCTGGCCTAGACCACTGTTGCTCGCGTTTCAGATGCAGGCCCGATTGGCCAGGCTTCTTGGCTGGCGCCTGGCTCGCCCTGCGGCCGGCCGGCCAGCCGTCCGGTCAAGCCGCTCTGCGCGACCACGGCGGATGCGTGCCCGTCTTCCGCGAGCTTGGGGGTTTTAAAGCCCGTGTTTACCCGTCCTGACTGGTAGGACAAGTCAGCAGCTTAGTGCCTGAGGATGATGGAGGGGGGCTGTACAAGCTTGAAGGCCACCAAACCAAGCGATTTGAACGCTCATCGATTGTCGGGTTATACTCTCCTACCAGTGCTCCTTGACCCAAGTCCGGCGCAGGCGTGGCGGCTCACGTGCGCAGGCAAAGACGGACTGACATGACCCCGGATATCCAATTTCCCCGATTTGCAGCATCTTCAAGTTTGTCAAGTTACCCCCTAATCACATCCAGGGCATACCTCTATCTGACATGACCAGCAACATCTGGAAATGGCCTACGAAGACGCAGCAAATACATGCTGTCAAGAATATCATCAAGCACAGGCCGTTGGGAGGAGGCGGGGATATCTGTCACCCGCCACCCGCAAAAGCCGGTGCGGGCAAAATGGTAATCCTTGGCTGCTTGGCCAACCCCGCAAAAGAAAAAAACCTCCTTCCTCTTACATGAAAGCGCAACACGCACAAGACTGAGGACCTTTTTCCAGGGCGTCGATTCAAGACCCTGCAGACCAGACATGCCAGCCAACACACGTTTTCCCCCGCCAGAGACCAAGTGCCAAGAAACCCGTGCTGCCGTGGTTCCTGCTATTTCGGGAAGCTGGACCAGTCTTTTCGGTCTGCGCCGAGATGCTATCGCTGATATTGCAGATAAACACCAGCTGGGGTTTCCGTCCAGTCGGGTCCTGCTCTTTTTTGGGTGCTAGGTTGCAGCCCCCCAAAGACGTGTGTCGCCGTCGTGTGCTCCAGTTCATTCTGAGAGCCTCAAAAGAAGTCAATTTCGACTTCCGCCCCTTTCCGCTGTCTTTCCCTCCCCTATCCCGACAAGGAAGTCGGAACAACGCGCTACACCTTTGCACTCACCGCCGTCACGGCGGTCTTTGCGGCCGAAATGCCCAAAGACGAGGCTCGCGCCCAGGAGCTCTACGACTCGGGCAAGAGACACGAGGACCTCCTGAACAGGAAGATTGTGCGTTCTGCTGTGCCTGACTGCTTGTCATCATAATACTAACACCACCTCTCCAAACACAGTCGCACTGGGTCGCCGAGGAGGAGGCCGGCCTGATGAACTCCACCAAGTGGCCAAGGCTCGGCTATACCAAGTGTGTAGACGGCTTCGCCCAGGCCATCCCTGACAGCCCTGCCCACAAGTTTGGGTGCAAGAACGTGAGTCCCCAGCGCTCGTCCCGGGGGGCCAGTCTGCATGTCGCATTTGCTGACTCCTCTTACGAAGATCGACCTGTACGACTTCATCAACCACGCCACGCTCGGCTCCCCCAACACCGACTACCGCGGCAAGAGCGGCAGCTCTTCGTGGGGATGGACCGACCCCGAGTCTGGTCGCGAGTTCATCGTCAGCGGCATGTATGACGGGGTCGCCTTCATTGAGATCCTCCCTGAAGGCCGGATGCATCACGTCGGATTCCTGTGAGTCGACTCCGGAGTTGTAGCATGTGCTCGCTTATGCCCTGCCAAGCACGGTATTGAACCCCATTTACTGACCATGCCATTCTCGAAACCCAGCCAAGTGGGCGCCCGTTGCGGACAGGGCCTACTGGACCGAGATCCGCCCTTACCTGCACTACATGGTTATCGGCAGCGAGCTCGAGGGCAACGGTATCCAGATCTTTGACATGAAGAAGGCAAGCAGTCAGCACATCACCGAGCCTCTAGACGTGCATGCTGCTAACGAGGACCGTCTCTCTGTTCTCAATAGCTTCTTGATGTCAAGAAGGCGGACGCCCCCGTGCTGTTCACCAACGGCAAGGACCTCCACGGCCACTTCAACGAGACTTTGCCTATCGGGCGGAGCCACAACGTCGTGATCAACGAGGAGGCCAAGTACGGCGTCGCCGTGGGCGTGCAGCCCCGCGCCGAGTACTGCAAGGGCGGCCTGCACTTTTTCAGCCTGGACGACCCTGCCAACCCCAAGGCTCTGGGTTGCAACGGTGACGATGGCTACGTCCACGACGTGAGTGTGGACGTGAGGTGATGGCGCCGGCAGAGCGCAGGAAGTGGGCAGGGTATGCTGACGCTGTGTTTCCAGGCGCAATGCTTGATCTACCGTGGCCCCGACACCAGGTACCAGGGCCGCGATATATGCTACGGATACAACGAGGACACTCTGACCATGTATGATTTCCCTTTTGCCCCTTAGCGTGCTGCGCATAGTTCCCCCAGCTAACCCGGCTCCCCGCCCACAGCTACGACGTCACGGACAAGGCCAACTCGACCATCATCTCCATCACCTCGTACGAAGGAGCTGAGTACACGCACCAGGGTTGGGTCAACGACGTCAACTGGCAGGAGTACCTCTTCATGGATGACGAGTACGACGAGGTCGACGCCAGCGGCCCTTCCAAGGACGGCTACCCGACAACCTACATCTGGGACATCCGCGACCTCGAGAAGCCCAAGTAGACGGGCCTGTTCAAGGCCGCCAACCGCGGCATCGACCACAACCTCTACGTCGTCGGCGACCTGATCTACCAGTCCAACTACGGCGCCGGCATGCGCGTCTACGACATCTCGTCGGTGAAGGGGGACCCTACGGGCAACAGCGTGTGCGAGGTCGCGTACTTTGACATCCACCCAGAGGACGACCACCTCCCCGGCGGCGGCACCGTCGAGTTCGTCGGGTCGTGGTCGTCGTACGCCATGTTCCCGTCCGGCTTCATCTTTATCAACACGATCGAGCGTGGAGGGTATGTTTCAACCATTCTTTCGCCCTGTCCAAAAAATCCCAGTCAGCTAACCCTTTCAGGATGACCAAGCGCGAGGCCTGCAAGCCCAAGGCATGCAGCGCCGACAACTGCCTCCGCGCGCTGCGGTCCAGCAGCGTCGGCGGCCGGCTCGAGGAGAGCCAGAAGTTCTGCGGCGAGTTCACCAAGACGCACGTCGCCGATGTCGCCGTCGTGCCCGAGTACGCGCAGCAGGCGTGCCAGACCAACGTCATCTCCCGGGTCAGCTCGGCGTGCTCCTGCCTGCCGACCGCTGCGTAAGATGGCACGGTCTTGGTAGCATGATTATGTGATGACCGACGAGATCCAGAGCCACGTTTGCTGCATACCTAGGGTACTTCTTAATCGGGAAAAGGGGACACATGTTGGAAACCTATACGACGTCTTGTAGAAAGAGTAGGATAGATGATCTACTGCTGCGGAATCCATGCGTATACCCAAAGGTTCGAGATCTAGACCTTCAGGCTGCGGCTATGCGTGGACGAAGTTTACGCCTAGGCCTGGACAAGACCGGATAGCATGAGAAGGGGTTGTCTCGGCAATCAAAGAGACTTTTGCCCAAGCAAACGTCAGTGTCAAGCTCCGACGGGGCCTTTTTGGGTTCACATGTCTTTGCCGGGGCACATGTCCTGCTCATGAAGGTATCATTCATGCCAAGGCACCCCCCTTTCTCTTCTCTGGGCAAGGTCGACAGGCTCAGGTGTCATTTAGAGCCTCATTCTCTCTTCCCCAATGACTCCATTGCAACTGCGAATCGGGTGGACGGCACGACAAGAGGTGGGTGACGATCTCTGCATCTCCACGGGGGCACGTCGGGGTTTCAGGTTAAGTCCCGAATCGCGGTGATCTCCCGCTGCCCAGCGGGAAAAAAAGTCTAAACCGACGATGTGCGGCTGGACCTACCTTGAACTGCCAGCCGTGCATGCGACTGGGCCGCGGGCGTGGCACGACATGAACGTTGTATTTTACGGGACGAAACTGCTCGCCGAAGCACGGAGCAAGGCTGCAATGCTGGATCGGCGACCAGGAGGGAAAAGGCCGAATGTGGTAGAGGTCGCGAAAGCTTACAGTGGTTACATCGGGTCGGGGAGTTTTGGTGTGCCGACCCGACGGCCTGGGTTAGGTTGCATCGGCCTCTTTTGGACCAGCACACCAGTTGACAAAAACTGATACCGGAGACCGGTTCCGGGCCCGGGCCTCGGAAATGTCTGTTCGTTTGCTCAACTTTGGACGGGGGGCTTGCTCAGATTTTTGGATGGCGTTGGGAGAGTTCGGCTGCGCGGATCTTAAAAAAAAAAAAAAAAAAAAGGAAAGTTCCCAAGGGCCCTCGTCCCTTGTCGTGAACTCTGTGCCTGGAACTTTCGAGCAAAGAAACATTTCCAACCAAGACATTAAGATTCTTATGCGTGGGAGTGGGTAGGCCATTGCATGGCCGTTGAGACTTTTATGCAAGCTACATGGAATCTCCCCAGGCACTTCCAGGTACGTGATCTCGCGATCTCCTCGGGGTCATGTTGCTTACGCGCCAAGGACCCAATGCTTCAGAATTACATCGTCGAGACCCCCGACGCGTCTTCTTCCTCTAGCAATCGCTGCGAACTGCTTTGCTGTGTTCGACGTTAGTAAGACCGATCGAGTAAAAATGTAGGGGATCGACACGACACGACACGAGATCTCCAGCTAGCAGGTTGACAGTCTGCAGTCTGAGGAAGGTTTTTAAGGGGAAAAAACTAGGGCATGCAGCCCACTGACAAGGCCGGTGACGATCTTTAAACCTGCCGGGCTGCCGGGCTGGCACTCTCACGTGGGCTGGGCAGTCAGTGAAACGAAACTACGGACCGCCACGGGAGCAGGGTCCAGCCTTGCAGAAAGCGTGTCATTCCCGCCTGCGAGCGGTTGGTCAAAAGCCGCGATGAAACCCAAAAAAGAACCTTGACGTCCAGAGGGGTGTGAGGGGTGCACGGTCCCTAAATATTTATCGGCACCTGGCTGGCACTTTACGAAGCTGGATATTGTCCAGCCAAATTGAATGCACAGAATACAACCGCCACTGAATACAAATAAATAAATAAAAATACCCACGCACTCTAGTATACCCAGAAAGACCTATAGATTTCCCCCCCTTTTATTTGATTGTGGCTGTGCTTATTTCGCCGTAAAGGAAAGAAATCGGGCTTTGTAAGGTGGTGCCAAGTGCCGATAGTATTTTAGGGACCGTGGGGTGCCTGTGGGAAGGGGCGAAAGCCGAAGGGCTGGAGCAGCTGGAGGCACTTGGTGACGGCCATGGATGGCACAGATGTCTGGTCAAAAGTTGACGATGGCATCTAGGAGGCAACCAGAGGCGTGGAAGGAGGTTTGGGTGATCGAGAAGTCGCCGCCGTCAAAGTATAGGAGTTCGTTCTTTGATGTCACCTTGCGAGAAGACGCTACTCCACCAAATTCCTGGGCTGTGAAACCGGACGCCACACGCTGCCTTTTTTCGTCGACCAGAGTGGCGACGACGCAGCAAGGTAAGCCTGGGAAAGATGATGACGTTGTCTGTTGGCAGACCTTGGCGTGCCCAGCTCGAGCTTGGCTGGCTTTTGCCGGAAGCGGAACGAAAAACGAGAAACGAAACAGAAAAACAAGAAGAAGAAAAAAGCAAGCGTGGGGAAGAGAAAAAAAAAAAGGTCGCCGTCCGGCACTCAAGACGAAACGACGGTTGTTTGTGGAGTCGCAGCGAGCCAGGCATGAAATCACAAGGCGGTCCCGCGGGTCGCAGGCGGGAAGCTTAAAAGTTTGGAGGGGGTGCATCTTCAATTCTGCGCCAGCCCAACGCCCAGGTAGTGTGCCTCGACCTCCCCCTCCCCTGTTGTTGTCGCCGACCTGGGCATGAAAAGCCGAGCCAGGTTCATGACTGGTAAGCTTTCAGAGCCTGGGGAAGAAAACCCTCCGCACACACCACTTGCCGACCTCGACAACGTTATATCGAACCCTGCATGGTCGGGTAATATGTCCCGCAGGCCTGCCCCGGCCAGGGACGGACGCCCGACCCAATGATGGTTCTCTAGTGCCTGGACGGAAGAAGGCCCTATCATATAAGGTAATGGGATGACCCGCCACCCGACCGAACAGCCGCCATGTAGCGGACAACAGCTCCAAGGTTATTACCGGTATTCGCTTCCTGGCAGGGGGGCTTGACGGCGGTCGTGCCCACTTGTCTTTGTAGACTTACATATATGATCCGATGCTTTTCGCGTCTCGCCCACCGCGCCCCTCTCCTTCGACCGCCTCTCCGCTGCCGCCCGTTCCGCCTTCGACCGACGACCTACCGCGTCGACACACACCGAGAAAGATGCCTTCCCGAGGTTCCAGCCGGGCCTCGGCCGCCGAGCAGGAGGACAACAGCCCCGGGAGCGTCTATCTCGTCTCAGGAGACGGCCACCTGCTCAGCCTACCCATCCCTAGCAGCTCACCCGACGACCCGCTCGGTTGGAGCCTCCTTAAGCGATGTCGGATCATCTCCATCATTACGACGATGGCCGCCATCGGTGTCGCGGTCCAGCAGTTCCCGTCTCTGATCTTCAAGGCCCTGATCAAGGAGATGGGCGAGGCGGTAAGGAAACCCCGTACCTGGCTGCTTTCCCTACCAACAGAGGGCCAGGACGAAAGCTGATGGGACATGCCGACACGGTAGACCTTTGGTCCCTTCACGACTAGCCACATCGGCGCCGTCCCGTCCCTCTTCATGGGCGTCGGGTGCCTGATATGGACCCCGATGTCGCTTTGGCTCGGCCGCCGCCCGGTTCTGATCCTGTGCGCTGGCCTGATGCCGCTCGCCACCCTGCTCAGCTGCATGTCCACATCGTTTGGCATGTACATCATCTCCATCGCCCTCCAGGGCTTGGCCAACGGTGTGGCATTCAGCACGGTATGTCGCTTGCTTCCATCTGTCAACCTTCTCTTTTTGAGCATACTAACCCACCAAACGGTTTGACAGGGTCTCCTGGTTCTCATCGACGTCACCTTCATCCACCAGCGCTCAAACGCCATCGCCGCCAACTGGGCCCTCTCCACCTTCGTAACACAACTGCTGATCTGCCTCGTGCCCCTCACCAACGACCTATCGACCCAGTGGCGGCCCGTCTACAGGAACTGGGCCATCCCCTCGGCCGTCCTCTTCGTCCTCGTCTGGCTCTACGTGCCCGAGACCTACTTCCTGCGCCCGCCCGTCGCCCTCGACGGCCGCATCCTGGTCCAGAGCGGCTCCGAGAAGATCCGCATCTACGACGACTGGGACCAAGTCCCTGGCGGGCGGCCCACCGCGCCCCAAGACGCCGTCTACGGCGACAGCCGGTCCCGCGGCGACGACGAGTACGGCCTCGGCGGTGCCGCGGAGGTGGGCGGGGGCGCCCGCGCCGCCGTCGCGCTCGCCATGGCCCGCTCGCACTCGCGCGACGGCTCGCTGGCCCC
>JNVV01000005.1:1245410-1268049 GCA_000733355.1 Falciphora oryzae
CTCGCGCGCAACGCCAAGCTGCGCGGGCCCACGGGCGGCCGCAGCCGCTACGGCGGCAGCACCGGCTCCTCCTGGGCGTCGCGGCACCTGGCGGTCCGCAAGGCGGCCGGCGGCGACTGGCGATCCGCGCTGGCCTTCTTCCCGCAGACGGGCCTGTGCCTGGTCAACCCGCTCCTGTTCTGGGTCGCGCTGCTCAACGCCGTAAACTTTGGCGGCATGATCTCCATCGGCACCACCTACCCGGCCGTCCTCGTCGCGCCGCCGTACAACCTCAACCCGCGCTCCGTGTCGCTCGTCAACCTCGCCGCGGCCTTTGGCGGCCTGCTCGCCTGGCCGGGCTCGGGGCTTGTCATCGAGCGCGTGACGAACCGCCTCACGCGGCGCAACGGCGGCGTCCGGCACGCAGAGTACTACCTGCCCGGCTTCGCGCTCCCCGTGCTGACGGGCGTGCTGAGCCTCGTCATCTACGGCCTCGCCGTCCGCTACGGCTGGCACCCGGCCTGGATCTACGTGTCGTACGGCCTCAACTGCTTCTCGTACGCCAGCGGCGCCGTCGCTAACACGGTCTGGGCCGCCGCCGTGTTCCCGCGCTGGGCGGCGGCCGCGCTGGCGGTCGTGGGCGGCGTCAGCTACGTCATCAGCTTCGGGCTCAGCTACGCCGTCCACCCCTGGCTCAAGTCGCAGGGGTTCGCGGGCGCGAATCTCCAGATCGCCGCCATCATGCTGGTCCTGGGGCTCGTCGCGGTGCCAGTGGCGTTCTGGGGCAGGAACGTGCGCCAGTTCATCCACTCGCGCTGGGGTGCCTATGAGGCGGGCGCTGTGCGGCCGCAGTGATGGGGAAGTGTGGCTGACCAGGACGATGCATGCCCTGATTGCTGTACCATGATGTTTTTTTCTTTGTCTTACCTTGTTCTCTTCTTTCTCCTGCCTTTTCTAGTATAGGGTGGATGCCGGCACGTCTTTTCTAGAAGATGGAAGCGTAGATCTTTTTGCTCGGATGACCTCCAAGGGATCCTCTGCTGGCCGCTGTAAACGCTAGTCTGGGCCGGATTGTATCAGGCACAGAGTGCTTACTATATCTCCACTGTAAAATCTACGTGGGGAGAGGCACCTGGAACGGTAGCTTTAGATTACTCCTGAGGAGACTTTTTCATACTTAACGATAATGAACGGCGATACGATATGGCATGAAACAGTCGTCACCGTGAACGTGACCTCGTCCCCTGGTGTCCAATGATATCGTGATTGTAGACACGTATCAAACTGGGCCTGCAGGGCTGCCGCTACGACATTGGAGTTCCAGTCGCAGATTGCCCCTGCAGCGCCGTCGTAGCCCGGAGCCTTGGTTCGGGATGGCTATCTTTAGAAGCACGTCCTAGACATGGTAAACCGCAGGGAGGCGTTCCATGGACAGCCACGTCAATATAGTGTCCAGTTCTTCTAGTCCTTGCTGGGGAAGAGGGATGTGGACACGGTTGCAGGGCCACATGCAAGTTGTCGAACTTACCAAGAATGCTTGTGACGCCTGGCGATTTGCCACTTGGAGTAGGCTGCATGGCACGCCGCCCAAGAGATACAGACCGGAGGGCAGGTAGACGGCAAAAAAGACTTGCGTAGCATCCCGGTTAGATGAGGAACAGCAGACGGCGGGCGCCAAGGCCTTTATGGTATCTGGACGACCCATCACGACTGGAGGATTGGGCGAGGGACATATCCTGGCGAAGAGAAGCGTGGAGGCGAGAGACTTATCATTGAAGAGTGATCGGCCCGTATTCTTCCAGGGCCTGGACGACTGAGTCGGTCTTGGGACTTTCGCGGACGGCTCGAGTCGTGGAACCACAATCACCGCTGGCCTTCATCTATTTTAGATTGAAACGACGAGCCCATCGACGGTGGGCGTCCTGCGTGTGCCGCCCCGGCTCCCGGCTCCAGTCGGCCGTGCAAACCGGGGGTCCCGACGGTGGACGGAAGAGCGATGGTGCGACTAGCGTTATCCCGTTTCTCCGAGGGTGCGGGAGAATAGGAAAAATAAACTAGCCTAACTAGGGGAGAGACGTTAGCTATTTTTGACTCTGTTGCATTCCGTGGCGACGTTCCTCCGCGGTGACCTAGGTCGCGGGTAGAGCCTTATTGGGGACGGCTGGGAACGGCGTCGAAAAAAGAAAACCCGGAAGCGATAGGACGGGGCCTGGCCTGGACCGGGTCTATCTTGTGGTAGCGGGTTAGCTGTAGGGATGTGGTTCTTCCAGGCAATTTGGATAAATGGCGGCAGCAGTCCGTGGATTGGCGAACCAGAGCAGCAACAACGGAGATCGGCCGGTAAAATTACCCTTTTCGGATCGAGCACAGAGCTGAACAGCACCATGATACCGGTGCAGATGACAAATTTCTGGCGCCGAGAAAAAGCCGATCGTACCCCCAGGAAGTTCCTCAGAGGAGAAAGAAGGAGGTGAGGCGAGACTAGAATCGTGTGTGTAAAAATGCCTGGTCACCGTGGCGTGTTAGCATAGGGGAAGACAGGATATGGTGGGCGTACCCTCCGTCTTGGCCCGATTGTGCCATCGTCTATAAGAACGCGAGCCGATCCAACCCCTGGGTGATATCCAGATATTGTCTAGACCCTATCGACAGTACGACTGCGCCGTATGCACAGAGAATTAGCATCTGCACAGCGACGAAAGTGCCCTTACATACCCTGACCCTGACCTTGTTCTCCCTGCTTCGACATCTAGACCCCGCAGCCAGCCAGCAGTCATGACGCCCCTCGCCCACCTCACCGCGCTGCTCGCCGCCCTCGCGCCCCTGGTGGCGTCGGTGCCCTCGCCGTCGCCGGCCGACGCCGAGGTGGAGGCGCCGCCGCGGTGGTCCGAGATCAAGTTCTCGGGCAACGGCTGCCCGCAGGGCCACGCGCCCAAGCTGACGTCCGAGGACGGCAACAGCCTCGAGACGCCCATCACGCTGACGTTTGACGGCCGCTTCCGGGCCTCGACGACGCCCGACAAGACCAACCGCATGTCGGCGTGCCAGGTGCACATCTCAACGCGCGGAAGCAGCGGCAAGGGGTGGCAGCTCGCCCTGACCGACGTCTGGGCCGAGGGCAAGGGCAGGCTGGCGCCCAAGGCGTCGCTCGAGTATTACAGCACCGTCTTCTTCTCGGCCGACGCGGAGAAAACCGTATGTGAAAGCCCGTACTGTTTGGGTGTGATGGTGGGTGGTGGTCAGCGAGGGTTCGGGAACGAGAAAGATTGTAGACTGACTCCGTGGCTCTCTTACAGCAAACTCTCGATGGCGCTCTCACGAATGCCAAGGACTCGTCGGTCAACATGCCGCTCGACATACACTCGAGCCCGGGCGACAAGGGGCTGTGGAGTGCGTGCTCCAGCGACGGTCATATCGCCAACGTCATCTTCAGGATCGTGCTGCCGGATAAGGGGACCAGCAACTTCGAGGTCTCGACGGAGAAGCTTGCGTTCAAGTGGAAGCGTTGTTAGGGGAGAGACCCAGATACCTGGGAAAGCAAGGATGAACAAGCGGAAGCTAGGTTTTCTTTAATGGTGTTGGGGTTTTGGTAAAATAATGTCGGTTTTGGTAAGGCCAAAAATAGTTCCTCATTTCAACATGTTAGCCGGTTCGCGGAGCAGGCCTAAGGGGCCAAAGTAGGAACAAAACATACCTTCTGGGAACCTCCATCAGGGACAGCCTGGGTTGCTCTGGTGCTGGATGGTACTTGCCTGGGCCTAAAGGATCAGATAGGCTCGTCTGGTGGCGCCGCCGAGTGAACGATTCCACACGACTTCTCGGAGAGACAGCACGCCTGGGAATCTTGGTCCTGCCCCTGGAGCAGAGGAAGAAAGAATATATGCACACTGGTGGGTTGATACAACAGCCGGGCTTTGGCTGCATTGAGAGTTACCTTCCAGCAAGATGCATCTAGGAACCCGGCCGTGCAGTGACAGTTCCGGCCGGCCACTGCCGCAACCATGCACCAAGGAAATCGTTCCTCCATCCCTTTGAGTGCCGTTGGATCTCGTGTGCCTAAATAGGAAAAGGTTCCCAGAATTTATCCCTGATTTATCCCTGTTAAAAATATTTGTTTGGTTGAGGGAAAAGATCTGCAGTGTGAGGCTAACGGCACTCAAAGGGATAGGCGGGTACCTAGGTAGGTAGTAGGCAGACATGAGGTTTGCAGCCTTACGTAATCGACTTAGCCCTAGCAAGTCCCAACAATCCCAACTGAGGGGTTCATCTCTTGCTCCAGCCCCTCGTGACCTTCATATGTCGTAACCGACATGCATCCATCAACGGAACATCCACCTACCACCCGAGGTACCGTATTTGTTGCTTCTCGCGAGCTCCACGTTCACAATCTAGTCCTTACTGTCGAAACACCCGGGCGGCATTTGTGCTGCTGCCTTCCTGTACCCCTTTGTCCTTGATTAGCTCGAAGCAACGCCCCCCCCCCGCCCCCCCCCCTAGAAAGGCTAGAAATGCCAGGCAACAAGAGAGCAGGAAGGACGCAAGGGGACGAGGCCGCCAGCGACGGCGACGATGCCGAGCTTGTGGACACGACGGCCCGGCTGGAGCTGCACTCACGCCGGACCGGGCGTAAACAGAAAAAGACAGCCAAGCGGCTCGAGAAGCTGGCCATGGCGCCCAAGGTGATCATGGATCTGCCTGCGGAGCTCCTCATCGATGTTTTCTCGCTCCTCCGCCCCAGCGACGTCTTCACCCTGCTACGCGTCAACCGGGCCCTGAAAGCCTTCATCGCCAGCCATCGCGACGCCATCGCCCGCGGCATTGTCCGCTGGAGGTACCCCTGCCTTGAGCGCTGCTTCCACCCGCCGGCGCTGCTGTCGTCCCTGAGCGAGCCGGAGAGAGAAGCGCTGCGAGGGCTGCGCAAGTTCTCTCCCGTGGGGAAAGTGGGCCAGATGTTCCGGATACGGCCAGGCCCGCTGCACCACGTCGAACCACCGCCGCCCGAGACGCTGTGCGAGTGCGTTAGTTGCGTGCTGCGCTGGATCGGGCTAACCATCGCCGTCGATTTTGCGCACTGGCAGGGCCACCTGGACAGCGGCCGCCCCATCGATGTGATCAGGCCCGGAGAGAAGCCGGCCTGGAACGTGGAGCTGACCGAGCGTCACGCGGCCATTGTGGCGAGAGCGGTGCTGGGCGGCGACGGCGGCGGCAGAGGCGACCAGCTATGGCACGCGCTCATCCTGGAGAAGCATCTCGCGAGTACAGTGCGCTCCATCCGGCGACACGCGGCCAACAAGGGAAATAGGCGTGCGCGGTTCCTGCTCACGGACGAGGACGCGCGGGCCGAGACGGACGCCTTCCTTGAGCGCAGCGGGCCGCCCACTATCGACTACCCGTACCACCGCGACGGCTACTACATGCTCGAGGCCTACCTGCCTAATCGCAGCTGGAGCGGCGATGAGAAGAAGTGGATGTACGTCCCCGCCGACCAGCACGAGAAGGACGTGGCGTTCATCGTGGCGAAGCATGCCGGTGCTCTACAAGATCAGCTGCGACCACGGACCAGGTGGGCACCTGCTATGGTTGGCGTCCCTTTGCATTGATTCCCCAGCAGCTTCTGGGCTTTTGACACATTTGTTTTGGTGAAAACTGGCCCTGCCCGTTTTTTGTTTTTGCTATTGAAAACTGGCACACTGTTGAAAGCATTCATGTTCAAATTCCAACCCACAAACCTGCTCCGTCCTTGATGCACTGCAGGCCCCTGTCCAAACATCAAACCCGAACCCGCCCGCCATTATAGTTCGAAATGTTGCCGGACAGAGATCAGTTCTCCTTCGTGTATTCTAGCCACCCGAGCATTGACGTAGTCAGCTGAATGTGTTAATGTATTGTCGTGCTTCGGTGAGCGTCTCCAGCGTCGGTCACAGAGTCGCTGGCGGCGGTCATGCAGGGGCCCGCTGTCCTCCCCCTCAGCACAGACCGTGGTGCAGCAGCGCTGAGTCCGCCCTCCTGCAGCATGCACCCCTCGTGTCGCAGACCTTCGTCGGAATGTCCATTTCTAGCATTTCGGCTGTCGATTACTAGCCGCGGCGCGGGGTTTGGCTCCGAGACGCAGCGGAGGTGACAGCGGTTATAAATGTTGCCAACGCCGCGCATCTGAGAATCAAGCGGAGCACAACAAGGAATCATTCAGTGTGATCACCAAGCAACAAGAGGAAACATCACAGCCGCCATCATGTCGTCCCCCATCAAAGTCTTCGTCTTCGGCGGCACAGGCAACACCGCCCAACAGATCATTGACGGCATGATCAAGTCTCCGACGAACTTTGTAGGCTCGATTCCCCGCCGCGAATGGCAAACGTACAGCGTTGACTAAACGCGGAGGCACCCTCAGGACATCACGGCCATCAGCCGTCCCAGCAGCGTGGACAAGCCCGAGAACGCCGAGTACAGGAAGAGGGGCGTCAAGGTCGTCGGCCTCGACGTCGACGGCCAGCGCCAGGAGTCGGTCGAGCTCCTCCGGGGCGCCGACGTCGTCATCGCCCCGGCCAACTTCTTCGAGCTGGACAAGGCGAAAGCGCTCGTCGACGTCTGCAAGGAGGCCGGGGTCAAGCGGTTCGTCCCCAACAACTTCGCCCCCGTGATGCCGGCCTACGGCGTGATGGGGATGCGCGAGAAGAAGGAGGAGATCATCAACCACATCAAGGTCCGGAGGCTCCCCTTCACCGTCATCGACGTGGCCTGGTGGTGGCAGAACCTCCCTTACCGGATCCCCTCGGGCCGCACCGACTACATCGTCGTCCCGCCCATGGACGACGCCCGCATCTGGGGCGACGGCAACACGCCCATCGCCTTTTCCGACATCCATTCCATCGGCCCCCACGCGGCCAGGATCCTCGCGGACCCGCAGACCATCAACAAATACGTGCACGTGTACGACCAGGTGCTCAACTCGCACCAGGTCATCGAGGCTCTCGAGGAGGTCAGCGGCGAGAAGGTGGAGAGGACCTTTGTAAGTTCTGGCCGGGCTGATACCGGGAAGCTTCGCGAATGCACCTCGTGCTGTGCTGCTGTTCCCATTTGCTGACAACACATCTATCGCCTACAGTACACAAAGGAGCAGATGGAGGAGACAATGACCAAATCCAAGGCCATCCTGGCCAAGGACCCGGACAGCGAGGAGGGGGTCACGACGCTCACGTGCGTGGAGTACTGGTACTCGATGGGCGTCCGCGGCGACAGCGTGCCAGAGGTGGCCGACTACCTGGGCTACCTCGACAGCCGCAAGCTGTACCCGGACATCGAGCCGATAACGGTCAAGGACTTTTACAAGGACGTCCTGGGCGGCAAGGCTCTTGTGCCTTACGGGGATGAAAAGCCATAGTGCATTGTGTAATATCATGACCAAGTTGGGATAGATTTTACATAGCCTGATTATAACTCTTATTTAGACTTACACGGTCCATGATACGTCAAGACGATTCTTGTCACGGGTTTTATCCACTGCGCCACCCCTAATCGTGCCCATGGCCGTGGATGTGGTCGACCTCGGTGAGCCGCGGGTCCCTGTCCCGGTCGGTGCCGACCCAGTCGGTCCCGTTGGCGCGCAGCCGCGCCGTGGCCGCGCCCATGTCGACCCCCAGCACGCGCTCAATGTACCTCGGCAGCTCCGTGTTGTCCCAGTTGCCGGCCATGTCGCCCTTGTACTCGGGCAGCCTCCCGCCCGCGGCGTACCCGTACAGCACCACGTCGGACGCCGTGTGCCCGCCCGTCGAGAAGTGGATCCCCGCGCGCGACGCCAGCAGGTTGCCCATGTCGGGGCCCAGGTTGCCAGACGCGAGGAGCGTGGTGGCCTCGGCGTCGGTCGCGTCGGCCAGCCCGTAGGCCGGCAGGATCTCGGAGCGGAAGAAGGCGCGGCGCTCGGCGTCGGAGCCCTGGAAGGCGGCGAAGCGGCGGGTGAGCACCTCGGCGGAGGCGGTGGCGCGGCCGAGCGGGAGCGGGTTGTAGCCGCGCAGCGTCAGGCCGCCCGTCTCGTGGTCGGCGGCCGACATGAGCATGGTGTCCGGGTGGTCGTCGATCCAGGACCGCACGCGGTCGAGCACGTCGTTGTACATGACGATGTCGTGCAGGTGCGCGGCCGGGTCGTTTGCGTGGCCGGCGTGGTCGATGCGGGAGGCCTCGATCATGAGGAAGTAGCCCTTGTCGTTGCTGGACGTGGCGCGGTCCAGGGCGTTGAGGGCGGCCTCGGCCATCTCGAGGAGGGACGGCTCCCGCTCGGGCGCGCGGGAGCGGTCCATCTCGTACATGAGCTGACCGTCGCTGAAGAGGCCGATGAAGGGCAGGCGCACAGAGCCGAGCCCCTTGTCCATGGCGTCGAAGGCGCTGCGGTTCTGCATCACGTGGTACCCGTTCTGCCGCGCGAAGCCGAAGAGGTCGGCGTCGTCGGACCGGCAGGAGCCGGACTCGCCCTGGGGCTTGTAGTAGCACTGGTGGTGGTGAAAGGAGGTGTTAGTCTTGCTTTTTGTGGCAAGTGAGCCACAAACCGGGGGCTTGGGAAAGCAGCTTACCCGGCCACCGCCCAGCATGACATCGACAAAGGGCCCAAACGGATGGGTGTATCCGATCTGGTGCTCTGCGATCTTGGCGTACGAGTCCCTGTGCGACACGTGTGAAGAGTAGCCTGGGAAATGGGGTTGCGAGTGATGCTGTTAGCGCAAGGCTCTCTCCGTGCTTCCGCCGGTCGTGGGTGACTTACCAGCTGGGGTTGCGTGGTTGATGACGCTGGTAACGACCAGGCCAGTTTTCATGCCGGCAAGGTGAGCGGCCTCGAGGATGGAACCAACAGGCTCTCGCGCGTCGTTGACTCCAAGGGCTGCAATAAAGACAATCGCAATCTCTCTCGTCAGCAATCTGTCCACCGTTTTCTTTGCCGTTCTCGAAGGGCCTGTCCCGTCCTACCGGCGTTGTAAGTCTTGATGCCACAGGCAAAAGCGGTAGCAGACGCGGCCGAGTCTGTCACCAAGTTGTCGCTGGCCTGGGTGCGCACGCTGCCGAGCACCATCTTGTCGGCGGGCAGCTGGAAGGTCACCGGCCTGCCCGGGTTCCCGCCGTTGCGCAGCAGCGACACGTAGTCGCGCGCCATGGTCTGCGAGGCCGTGCCGAAGCCGTCGGGCACGACGTAGATGAAGTTCTTGGCCGACGGCACTGCCTGCACCAGGACAGCGGCCGCGGCCGCGGCGAGGGCGGCGCCGGTGCGCATTCTTTCTGGGTTTCTAGGTCAAGAAGGGCGAGGGGCTTAGGGGCCGAGGACTTGAGGGGCTGAACTGGGCGGGCCGAGCTGTCTGGAAGCGGGAGCGGTGGCCGACGACTGCTAGACAGGGCTGTCTCCCACGAGCAACCATGCCCCCCGCCCCGGCGCATGGCGGCAGCTTTATATAATACCCGGGTAGTCCCCAACATCCTCGGACCGGAGAGACATGCCCTGTCACAGGGCCACGAGAACGCCCCTCCACAATGCGACCGTCCATTGCGGAGAAAAAACAATACCGAGTGTGTGTGTGACGTCCGAACCGAGCTGCCTCTCCCCTCGGTAGGTAGTAGTCGTGCGTAGTATCGCGGAGCTCGGGAGCAGGGGTGGCGGACCCCGCTGGCTGGTGACCTTTGCCGCTGTGCCGCCTTTCCCGACGACCACACACACCGGCGGCGAGGGCAGGCAATATGAATGTTGTTTGACGACGTCATGCATCGGCGTGTTGGTCGTGTTCCGGGGGGCTCGAGCCTCCGGTTCGCCCTCGGAACGAACAGAAAAAGCTTGTCTGTATGTCGGCTGCCGGCTGCCGGCTTCTGCATTGATCAACCAGATGCCGTCGCACCCGCCACATGGTGGCCGCAGAGCTCAGGAGGCCGCGGTCTGGGAAGGTCGTTCTCTGCTTTTTTTTCTCTCCCCCGCTACACGCCAAGCAGCTTGTGGGTGTTTGCCAGGGGCAAAGGAGGGGGATGATCTTGGCGGACGACCCCTCAGGCCCGCCCACTCGAGCGCCAACCTACGGAAACGTGCCATAATCCGCCGAGCTGGCTGCAGCCGACAGCTTGCCGATCTCAATGTCTGCTGTGTAGGTGCCTTTTTCGTCTGCATGCAAGAGCTGCTACGTCGTATCTAGACTCTTTTGACAAGGCTCGACGCCCCCACACACCGGCCAAAGACACTGCAGCAGGCGGCTGACCTGGTGACTGGAAGGGAAGGTAGTATTCCGCCCAGACCGGCCGCGTCTGGTTTCCACCGGCGTGCCCGCACGACTTACTCGGTGGTATCTCCGTCTTGACGTAGGCGATATCGAGGCGTGGGACACCGGATGGCAGGCGCTGGCGGCATCCAGGTCACCAGGTTGAAGTGTTGAAAGGAGTGAATAAAGATCTATATGGATATATAACACGCTTCTGAGAAAGGACAAAATGATACTCTATATACAAATGCGACAGGTCCTGATTGGGGCGGAGAGTTTCGGCTTGTCAACGGGCCGACCAGCGGCTCAGAGGCGTCTTCGTCGCCCAGCTGAGGTAGGTATTACTCGGGGGAGTCAACCCTGGCGCACCCAAGCCCATCGCGCATACCCGAGGGGAGAGATGAACTGGGGCTCGTGGTCACCAGTGGGCTCAGCCAATACTCCTCACAGACCGCGGCGGCGACGGCGGGCAGAAGCGGTACTTGATATCCCCGAACCCGGCCAGCTCCTGGACCATGCCCTTTAGCTTGCTCAGCCGCTGCGCCGTCTGCACAAACATGCCGCCCTCGGCGTGCCACTGGATGTGGCAGTGCAGGGCCCAGACGCCCGGGTTGTCGGCGACGTAGCGGATGACGACGTGCGAGTGGCCCGGGACGGTCACAGTGTCCCGGCGCAGCGGGTTCTTGAAGTTCCACGTCGTCTCCCGCTTGCCGTACACGCCGCGACCCCAGCCGACGATCTGGAACTGCTGGCCGTGCAGGTGCCACGGGTGGCCCATCATGTTGCCAGCGCTGATGGCCACCTGCGCGCCCATGGCCTCGTCGCCCGACACGAACACGTGCTGCTCCGGCTTCCAGGCGTACTTGGGCGCAGACGAGTTCATGTTGTGCGGCGTGACGTCCTGCTGCGGGACCTGCCAGAGCGTGGCGCCGTTCTGGAGGCCGGTGTAGATGGTCTGGATGTAGCGAAACGGTTAGATATGGGACGGAGATCAAGAGGAAACAGACTGCACGAAAACCGAGTTCGATCTTACATCGTTGATAACGGTGCGCTGAACGCCATCCTCGTCCTCGACAAACTTGAACAGGAACGAGTGCTTGTTCTTCTCGCCGACCTCGTGCGCGTCAATCTCGCGAATCGGCTTGGCAAGATCGAAGGGCAGATCGGCGCAGCGCTTGGCCCAGGGCTCCTTGGGGACGCCGCCGGCCTTGGACGTGTCGCTGCTCTCGCTGCCCCTGCTCAGGTCGAAGGCGCGGCCCTCGACGAGCGGGCCCTTCGGGTCGACGCCCTCGCCGTACGACAAGACGGCCGTGCCCTGGGAGCCGACGGTGTTGAGGTTCGAGCCCGGGTCGTTGTCGAGCATAGCGCACGTGGCGACGGCGCGCATCAGGTAGTTGCCGGGCGCCTGGCTGGTGCGCACGAGCACCGAGTAGCGCTGGCCTGGGTTCAGGAAGACGCGCGTCGTGGGCACGGGGTGCACCTCGACGCCGTCGATCTCGACAATGTCGAGCACGTGGCCGTCGACGGTGAAGAGGAAGGGCGTGTTGGAGCTGTGGCTGATGAGGCGCAGGCGCACCGTCTTGCCCGCCTCGACGCGCGCCACGTGCCGCGACCCGCCGGCGCAGTCTTTGCCCGTGAAGGCGCCGGCCGAGTCCGAGGCGGGCTTGGTGCAGTTGAAGAGGTGCTGGCCGTTGACGATGATGTTGTCCGGGTACGGCTCGGTGCCGGGTGAGCCCGGGGCGTAGTTGGGCGACTTGCTCAGGTACTGCGACAGGATGTCGCCGCCGTACTGGTGGTGCAGGTCGCCCATGAAGACGAGGCGGTCCTCGTGGTACTCGGCCGCGATCTTCTCGTCCGGGTCGTGGATGACGATGGCGCCGTACAGGCCGTCGGTGTACTGGACCGAGACGTGGGCGTGGTACCAGAAGGTGCCGCGCTGGTTGGGCACGACGAACTCGTAGACGAAGCTCTCGCCGGGCGGGACGCCGCACTGCGTGATGCCGGGCACACCGTCCATCCAGACCGTGTTGCGCTGGTCGATGCCGTGCCAGTGGACGGTGGCAGCCTCGTCCGGCAGCGAGTTGTGCATCACGACGCGGATCACGTCGCCGACGTTGGCCTCGATCGTCGGCCCGGGCGACTGCCCGTTGACCAGGACCATGGGCTTGGCCACGCCGTCGGGGGCGCCCATGCCACGCGTGATGTTGAAGTCGTACTCGCGGGCCTGGGGTTTGCTCGACACGACGAAGCCGGACTTGGCCAGGTCCAGGTTGAAGAAGTCGTCCTTGGGGATTATCGACGACGGGCTGCTGCTGGCTGCAGTAGTCGTCGGCGTGCTGGATGCTGCTGTCGTTGACGCTAATGCGGCCGTCCCAGTCCCGGCGTGGTGCGACATGTTTGCTGCGCCGTGGCCTCCGTGGGATTCGCCCGACGAGGGGGGCCGGGACTGGTTCGTCGCCCAGAACGACATGGCGAAGCCGACCAGCGCGAGGATCGACACGGCGCAGACGGCGATCATGACGGGCGACGAGAGCCGCTTGACCGGAGCCGCGGGCGTGGCACGGCGGGTCTGTTTTGGCTCATATTCCCCATCGTGCTCGGCTAGCAGCTCCTCGCGCTCCTCCCGGCTCTGTGATTCCGGATCCATGGCCGCGATAAAGATATGTAGTATAGGGATGTGTGTCGTGTGCGTCTCCCTCTGTCAGCAGACAGCCAGCCGTCTGTGTGGGAGATCCCGCCAGCAAGAGAAGGTGAGAAACGTATGCAGTCACGTGGACTGTCAGACAATGAAATAGACCAAAAGTCCAAAACGTAGCGAGGGTAAGAATGGATGAATGAATGATGGTGCACGTGAAGGAGCGGCTACATGGTTCGACAGCCTTCGCTGATGAACGGTTGGAGGCGGCCGGGAGAGCCTTGAAGCCTTGAAGCCTTGAGGCAGGCGACAGAGCGTCGATTGACCTTTTGGGAAGGCCACAGGCCGGATCAGGGTTTTGGTGTTGGTAGTGCAGCCAGGCAGGTCGGACGAAAAAAAAGGTCGACGACAAGCACGATCTGCACCGCCGGCTGGAAGCACGCTTTGCAGATTTCAATTCGAAGCCTCCGCAGCATCCGAGGCGCGACGGGTCAAGTGGCACGATTTCCGCCTCTGCTGATTTTCCCCAGCTCGTTTCAGGGGTTCTCTTGTTCCCCGAGCCAACCAGAGCGCGTGGAGATGCGGCGCCAACCCGCCCCTGACCCTTGCACTCGAGGTTTTTACGTGGCCTTTGGTTGGAGGCCAGGGTGGACTGGGCCTCGGAGTGTTTCAGCGGGGCTCGTCGCCCAGCTGGTCTGTGCCATCGTCCAGTTTTGACCTAATTTTTAGGGTGCTCGATCTGGTCTGTTTTTTTTTTTTTTTTTTCCTTCTTGTCTGTCTACGATCAAGTTGCCGAGACTCTTTTTGAATGCGGCCTCTCGCTTTCTGGTCAGAGCTGGCCTTCCATATGCTCTCTCTCATCTGTCCCGTCGCGTCGTGCCTCCCGGAAATCCCTGTGGAGCACCCGCAAGCGACTCCAAACCCCTGCCAGGATCGGTTTCCGTCCAAGCTTGGGCGTTGGGTGTCACCCAACCAGGCGGGATATGACGATTTGTTTCGTTCTACGGCAAGAACCCGGACGTCCAAGGCAATACTCGATACCATGTGACCCCCGACTCTCACGGCATTTTAACAACCACCTTGCCAAAGTGACTCCCAGCAGCAAGATACAGCATCGCCTCCTTGCCCTCCTCCAGCGGGAAAACACGCTCCACAAGCGGCTTCACCCCCTTGTCCGCCAGGAACGCATTCATCTCGACAAACCTGCCCTGAGGCCCGTTCAATATCCCCTTGATGGTCGAGTTGCGCGTCAGCGTCAGCAGGTTCACGTGCGGCCTGCTCGCATCCACCTTCTCGTGCGTGCCCGACAGGTACCCGATGCACGACACGAGCCCGCCGAACGAGACGCACTGCAGCGAACGGTGCAGCGTCTCGGCGCCGCCGCACTCGAAGATGACGTCGGCGCCGCGCCCGCCCGTCAGCCGCAGCACCTCGTCCTGCCACTCCGGGGTGGTCTTGTAGTTGATTCCATGGTCGGCGCCCAGGGTCTTGGCGCGCTCGAGCTTGGCGTCCGAGGAAGAGGTGACGATGACTGCGTGTGTGGGTATCAGCATCAATATCTCATTGTGCTCGGCTGACCGACACTCGTTGCGCACAACCGCGTCGCTCCGGGAGTCCTTGTGGCAATGGCCGCGTTTCCCGGAACATCCGTGGAGGGCTGCCGGCCGGCTATCTTGCTCAGGATTGAGGTGCGGGGCTTCGAATGGTTGATATGTGTCCAGGACCGAATTGTTACTGGTGGTGGTCCAGATATTTGCCGTCTCGTGGTATCTGAATGGACTCGTCTGGCCAAATGGTACTCAAACGAGATCGTTTGGCTGGACCATTTGGTGAAAGGAGTTCATTCACCCACCATGAGAAGGCAAATATCTGGATAAACACGAAGTACAATTCGATCCTCAACGCATACATCAACCACTCGAAAGACCGCTTCTTCATCCACGTAAAGCAGGTTGCCCCATCAATAGGAAGGCAAGCAGACATCCAAGACTCACCCGTCGCGCCGCTCGCTTTGGCAATCTGCAAGCCGCAGATACTCACGCCCCCTGTGCCCTGCACCAGCACCGTCTTCCCCTTCAACCCCGCCCTCGCCGCCTCGCCCAGCGGTCGGTCCCAGAAGAGAGACATCCAGGCCGTCAGGGCCGCGACGGGCAGGCACGCGGCCTCCTCGTCGCTCAAGTGTTCCGGGGCGCGGACCAGCCCGGACGCGGGGAAGACGCGGTGCGTTTGCAGTACGCCGTCGGCGGGGAAGCCGAGGCTGGTCGCCAGGTGGTGCTCGCACACCTGCCCGGACGCGAAGCCCGGCATAAAGGTCGATACGACGCGGTCGCCGACCCTCCAGGGGGAGGAGGAGGAGGGGCCGACGGAGACGACGATGCCGCACATGTCGGAGCAAGGGGCGATGGGTTCCGGGGTGCTGGAGGCGAGGGATTTGTGGTGGGATTTGTAGATTCCGTTGGCCACTTTTTGTGTTTGGTTGGAGTTAGCCCCTACTCTGAGCGAGATTGTGTAAATGATAACGATCAGATATGCTCACCTTCGGTATCGCGATAGTTGATGGAGACGGCACGGATCTCGACGAGGGCCTCGCCCTCGCCAGGCGTGGGCATCGGCCCATCTGTAAGGTATATCTTGTCCAGCCCATCCTGGACCGTCTGCCACTTGCGGACGCGCGCTGTATCGGTCGCCATTGTCGTGGGTATAAGGATCAGTTCCTGGTGCTTGACCTGTTCTCGGATGTTTGTTGCATGTGAAGAAGAGCAACCGCCACCCCGCATGGACGAGCCCAGCGCTGAGGGGCGACCGATGATGCATTCGTGACCCGCAACGGCGGGTCGGCGGAGGCTTCACTGCTTGGCGGCCGTACCTTGTGGGTCCCATCCCTCCATGAGCCTGCTCGATCCCGCGATGTTTGTTGCTGCAGAGCGAAGCTCGCCGTCGTGGGCCCTACAAGGTACAGGGCCAAAGTAACCGAATAAAGGCCTGGCTTCCATCCGAGGCGCCGACATGGAAAATGCAACAACGTTTTGCCTCAATTCGTCTATTCCATCCATTATCTATGATCTCGCCGGGAGGCGTACGGATCGACCTGACCTACTGTGACCCCTAAAGTGCCACGACGCGAGCGGCATCTATCTCCAGGAGATATTTGCTAATGTTTCCTCTAAAAGAGATTTCCCTGGCGATGAAGCCATATCCAAAGTGACCACTTTTCCGGCTTGACGCGCACCCAAGGATCATCCATCCGAGACCCCTCTGCATACCCTCAGCGACAGCGACCAGAACCAGACTTCAAGTCGACTGCTTCGGCGGCTCGGAGGCCTTCGACGGCTGGGCATCCCCGCCGGCGGAAGACGGCGGCTCGTAGTGCTTCTGTTTGTCGACCGGCTGCGGCTCGTTGAGGGCGTACTCATAATAAGCGCCGAGCGGGATGGCCTGGGCCTCCGACGGCTGGATCGGAGCGGGCGCGGTCTCGCTCTTCATCCCGACGTGGACGAGGCGGCGGTCGCTGATAGGGAGGAGCAGCGCGGCCTTGGCGGCAGAGGATGGCACCGCCAGGCCGCTGCCGGACAGCAAGGGTGAGGGACGTTTGCTCAAGATCCTGAGTGGAGTGGCCATCCTTGTTTGCTTGTCTCGGTAGGTGATTGTATGTTTCTGTCGTCGTTTTCAGCGGTACGGATGCGTTCTAGGTCGTTGGGGAGGTTTTGTTCCCGTGTCTACAAACGCGCAGTGATGTCATCAGTTTGTTAGCGAGGGGCTATCTAGATGATGTCAAGGAGGCGTGGCACGTGATCAGCCAATTGAGGCGCAAAAGACATCGCAAAAGCATGCTTGATTGGGAGAGTGTGATCTCGTATTGGAAAGATGTTCGGAGATTGGTTTTTATCGCTACGCTGTACTCCTGGCCAGAAATCCCAGGGCTTGCCTGTGAAAGGCGGCCGAAAACGAAACCCAAAAATCGTTGCTCAAGATGTCAGACACGTTACCGAATCCAAGATGGGACGCGCGCAGCGCTTTAGTTCGTTTTGGCCTTGGGCGCGTCGTTGCCCAGAAGCAGGCGCTCGTCGCGGCGCCACATCAGAATGAGCGCTGCGCCCACGGGCCCGGTCAAGATGATCAGGACGCTGGACATGGTGGGGGCCTCGGTGGCGGCGCGGAACTGGCACGACGCCCAGTAGAGGAAGGCGGCGCCGGCAAAGTAGACGTCGTACTGCAGCAGCAGGAGAAGGCCGTCGGCGTACGACTTGACGGGGCGGACGGCCTCGAAGGGGGTCAGCGACGGCTTGAAGGTGTTGACCAGGGTCACCGACGTGGGGTCCAGGGGCGCGAGCGACTCGGGACGCAGCGCGGGGACGACGGCGTACAGCACTGCGATGGTGTGGATGGCCGTGGAGATGGTGAGGGTGAAGATGTAGACCCAGCGCAGGCGGTGCGCGAGGGTCTTCTTCTGACTGTCGGCCGTCGCCGTGGCGGCTGCCGCCTCCGATCCGGGGCTGGGGCGGAGGCGACGGGCGGCCGTGGACAGGACGAGCTGCACGAGGCCGGTCCAGACGGGGAAGAACTGCCAGATGATGAGGTAGTTGGACTTTTGGTCCGGCGTCACGACGGCGGGGCTGGGCAGAGAGGCCAGCAGGGTGGGCAGAATGTAGCCCCAGATCAGCGCGTGCGGCATGACCGAGAGATCGGCGTCGTCAAGGGCCAGGGCGGCGGCGACCTCACGGCCGGGAGTTTCCGTGGCTGTCATGTGAGCCAGGGGCGAGGTCCACAGCCAGACGGCGACGTAGACCGGGATGGTGATGCCATAGGTCACGGTTTGGTAGCACAGGCCCCAAAACGCAGTGCTGGGCGCGAGTAGGTCAGCGAAAGGCCCGGATTTGAGAAACAGAGCCGATTCGTGGGATATGGCCACGGCGGAGGATGGCAAACGTACTAGGTAATCGCCTTGCCTCGGTTGCCGGCGCGCAGGCCGTCGAGCGTCATCATAACCAGCCCTGCGAGGACCTGGCCCGAGAACCAGAAGGAGAAGAGGCTGAGGGGCTGGTGCTCGCCGGTGCCCATGGTGGCGAAGAAGCGGATGAAACCGGCGATGTGCTGGTCGAACTCGGCGTGGCCGGTGAACGACGAGCGCAGTGTGCCGTCGGCGTCGAAGCCGGGCATCCGCGTCGGGTGCTCGGCGGCCAGCTTGTCGTTGAAGTCGCCAAGGCCGGTCCGGAAGCCCAGGCCCATGATGCAGTACGCGCCCGCGACGGCGAGCGCGAGTAGGAACCACGGCGATGCCGCGATGTATGCCATTGTGTCTGGTTTGGTGTGCACTCTGGACTGACGGCGGGAAACTGATACTACAGTCCCTTTCGGATTGAACGGATGGCGGCCAGATTTTTAAATAGCACGAACAGGTAAGGCTGGTGGACCGTCTCTTCACCGTGCTGACACAAAAGAAGCACGTGGAGGTCAATCCCAATTCGACGAGGCCACCAGCAAACCTGCGCCAAACCCAAATCTGTCTGGTGCGAGTCTGACCTCCGCCACCCCCACACGGCTGCGATTCAGGGACCACGGCCGCCCGCGACACGCAATTGTCCACCAGAAAATCAGCGCTGGAGCGTGCAGTCCCATTGCCGTTCGAGTCACCGGGATTGACGGATCAGTGATGGATGTCAGACACACCGCCGCCCAGTCGTCCATCGCTCGCTTCCATCGTCCTCTCCGGCGATCCCGGCTGAGACCCTGAAAATGAGGTAAGGATTGACATTAATTTACGACAGACCTCGTGTTGGTCGTCGGCGAGCCTTCATCACAACTCCTTAGCATAACTCTAACTTTCTCGCAGCATGGAAGACCGGAGTGCCCTAAGGATTCCGAGGAAACAAGGAGAAGCAAGAAAGGCCATTGCGGAATTGTTTCCGCATGCGCCATTCCCGAGGAGCTATTCCCAATGGAAAGTGCACGACCCGCCACAGAGGCGCCTGCGTGCCTGGTCGAGCGCGCAAGACGGCAACTAACGGGCCGCCTAGTCGCCGATCTTGCAACATGCCTGGTGCGCGTCTGTGCTGCCGGGGACCAAGGTCGCAAGGCGGAGGCTACAGGACCGCACTGTCTTGCCTCGCGAGATTCTTGGTTGATCCAGGGCACGCTCGGTTTTTTGGTCATGGAATTGAGAGCCCGCTCCTGCCCACTCTGCACAACATTGAACCAGCCAATCCTTATGTCGCTTAGGTCCTTGCACAACTTGGACTCCTCCCAAATCACAGCAGTTAGTTCTGTTTCGTTCGGCTCCCGCGAATGGCTCCGCATTTTATTTTGTGAATAAATATAGGTTCTACCAGTAGGACCGTAGCTTAAGCCAAGAAGGTTATCGTGTAAGTGCCCCCTCAAGAGACCGACGATCAGTAATCCTTAAAGTTGCCGTTGACCTTGTGATCACCCACATTCCCCTCCATCACCACCACAAGAATCGCTCCCACCTCAGCCGCATTTATCGCTCCATCATCTAGCGGTTTCTGCTCCCTCCCTTAGAACCCGTGTCCCGACAGGAAGTCAAACATGAGCTTGTACCCGGCAGGAGCGCTCTTGTGCACAGCCAGCGCGTGCGCCGTGTTTTCCAGCACCTTGACTTTCACATCCGTCGCGTTGGCAAAGATGTTTCGGATGTTTGTCTCGTCGAACGTGCCCGGGCAGTACCCGTTGCAGAGAGGGTAGTCCCTCTCGCCGACGATGATCTAGAAGTAACGAGAGTTGTCAGCACTTTCGCCTCGACGTATTGCAAGCCATGGCGAGAAGACATCCACATACTTGCACCGGACCGTGGAACAGCCGGTCGCTGGTCGCGTACTGGATCTGGTGATCCGAAGCATACAGCGCCACGGCCTCGGGCTGCTTGACCTTCTCCGTGTACGTCAGCAGCTCCGGCTCGAAGCCGCCCTTGGTCAAGTACAGCTTCTGCAACGTGTTCTCCTCCGTGAGAACAATGTACCCCGGCCCGAACTCCCCGAACCGCGCTGCGTCGTGCTGCGCCGCGTAGTCGTGCTCAAACGCCGCGACCTTCACCGCGCCGAGCTGGGTGGCGTTGGGGAAGAAGCTTGTCAGCAGCGCCGCGTCCGAGAGCGTCGGGTGCTTGAGCAGGAAGCCGAAGGTGAGGTACGACCCGAACGAGTGCGCGACGTGCACGACGCGCGACGGCTTCGGCTCGATCACGGTCGAGGCATCGTCGGTTTTACCGGCAGAGCTGAGCAGCTTGCCCTCGCGCGCCAGCTTGGTGAGCCCGGCCAGGATCTCGATCTCGGTGGTCAGCTGCACCTCGTCGTAGGCGTTGGCGAGGTCGGACTTGCCGGTCCCGATCCGGTCCCACGTGAGGATCGAGTACCCCTTGGCGATGGCCGCGTCGACGTATGAGTACTCCTCGGGCTTGACCTGGATATCCCAGTATCTGCGCGGGATACGAGTTAGAAAAAATGCCTCGTCATCACGCGCATATAACCCCTGAGTTCTGCGGAACGTCAACATACCGCTTGTCCCATCCATTGCCCTGCACGGCGATCTGCAGGATGCCTGCCTTGTCTGTCTTCTGCGACGGGACGCAAAGCTCGGCGCTGATCTTGAAGGAGCGGTTGATGGGCACATCACCAAGGATGCGGTCCGCATTGTTTCTGGGTGCAGTCCGGATGCTGAAGTTCAAGGCCCAGTCGACGGCGTCGACATTGTTCTCAACCCGGGGCATGTTATAGTGCTTGTTGGTCGCCACCACGGGCACGGGCACCTCGAACTGGACGCAATGCCTGCTGGGAGTGGTCGTCCGCACGGCCATGGCCGGGCCGGAGGCGACAAGCCAGCCCAAGGAGAATGTCTGAGTTGTGAGCATTGTCGCGGTTGGTTGATCTGTGCAGGAGGGTGCTTTGCTTTCTGGACTGCGGTGACCTGTGAGCATCAGGCAAAGACTGCCCGATCATGGGCGTCTCTGTCTCTTTAAATACCCATAAAATTGTCGTTCGTTTCTTAATGGTCCCTTCCCCTTCGTCATGTGCTATCCTCACTTCCTGGATGTTCTGCTTCCACAGCCATAGGCTTACACGCCGACGAGGGCCATGCCAGCCTCGTGATAGATCGCTAAGCCTGAAAGCCTCTTACAAATCGTACACTGGTCCGTATAATATTTGAAAAGACGTCGGAATAAGTTCTCCGCAAAGAAACCCAAATAGTCTGGCGGGGTGTGAGTGGGCGGCAAGACACTGGAAGGCAGGGAGGCGCAGTTACGACTGGCCGAATGTGGAATGATCCCCGCACCTGCACCTGTGAGCATTGTTGGATAATTGACAAATTCTTTTAGCGTCAGTTCCCAGGACGGCGCATTGAGCGAAATCAATGCCAAGACTGAGAACTTTCTGACTGTCAGCACGTTGACCCGACGGAGAGATAGATTGTCCGTTGATGTGCCCTACGTTATTCTCGGTTAAAATGCTATCCTTGGGAGTTTGTTGTTGATGCTTTGAACGCGGGGTTCCTTCCTAGTTCTTATTTTCTTTTCCTGCTCTTATTCACTTTTCCTGTTTACTGTTTCATCTTTCCTTGTTACATTTCTCTTCCTCTTTTCTACTGTGAACCTTTCCCTGCGTCGAGGTTAATGCCCCTCTTGCTTGACCTATGCGCCTTCCGAACTGATAAACTATCAGGGGTAATAGCTGCTGTGTCTTAACGGTAGGTGGGTACCTAGCTACTGCCACTTTGGATGGCGGCAAGGATCGGGCAGCCTCCAAGAAGAAAAACCATTAACGGTACAAAGGGAGGGGAGTCCCGTGATGCGTAGAAGCTTCGAATTCGTAACTCTTGGTCCACCTCGGCTCAAAGGAATGAACAAGGACTTGACAGCAACCGGCTTGACCCACCACCTGAAGGTCATGGACTTGACTATTCATGTTAGCTGAAGCTTCAGCAAGGAAATGTGATGGAATCAGGCCCCTGGTTCAGGCATGGTTGGATCCTACCTACTGTACCTCTCCTGGGAAAGTAGCCCTTGCACTACTGGCCTCTAAGGGGCCCCCGGGGTTGCGGTTACAGGCTCCGTAGCTCGGCCACGTTCCTGCCAGATAGAGCTTGCCCCCTTTTTCTTCTTTTTCGCAGTTAGGCCCCAGAGATCAAAGGGGTCTGGTAGAAGAGGGGCTTCCTCAACAACCGTTTCGACACCGGAATCGCAAGCGGGTTCCGTGATTGTGATCTCTTCAACTGCCATCATGGGGGCGGAGCTCTCTGACTTGGGGGTATCCGCTCTGTCGTCTGGCTGAGTACTGTTCCTCAGCTCTGGCGTGGCTGATCGTCCGTTGGCGGCGGAACTGCTCGTTGAACATATGGCGGCGGGAATGGGCGGGCCTATGTAGCAGAATGGTTAAAATACTTCATATTCTAGTAAACAAGTGTGGATGTCTTTCGATGCTGCCGGAAGCAATGCCGTCCATGGAGAATGACCCGGAAGGCTCCTGTGGAATGGATGTGGAGACTCACGGATAAGCTCCGGGCGCTTGTTGTCAACGCGGGCACTTTGCAGGCGTCTGAGGTCGTCCAAACTCTTCTGCAGAGCGGAGAGGAGTTCCTGGCAATCATCACGCTCGTCGATGGCTTGTTCGTCCTCCGAGGCGAGCGCTGAGATTTGCTCGTCCGTCAGTTCCAGGATCATCTCAGGGGTAAAGAGGTTCGGGAGGTGGCAAATGAGCTGTCGTTCGACGGCGAGGTTGGCAATCTCGTCAATGAATCGCCTGAGGGCGACCTGTTGCAAATAACGAAGCAGCATGTTAGTGTTCTGGCCGTCTGTGGCAGG
>JNVV01000005.1:1268220-1285666 GCA_000733355.1 Falciphora oryzae
AGTACGCTTCAGCGTAGTCGGTCGCCAGCCCACTCGCCTCCTCCTCCAGGTCGGTTTCCTTGCTTTCCAGCTGGCTCAGGAGCTCTACAACCTCGCCAATGGCAATATAGCCTGAGGGGCTGGTTGGGGCGTCGCCGTGTTCCATGGCCGAGTGCAGCGCGCGACGGTTCTTGGCGCCTGATACAGCTGACTCTATCACTTCCTTGAGGGCCTCTGCCCGATGTTGGTCTCGACGCTGCTTCTGGGCTTTCTTCACCATGTCTGTAAGGTATTGGTTGTAGGTGATTGGGTGGCCCTCGTAATGGGGAGCCAGGATCTCCTTGACCTTGGCATCCAGCTGCCGCTGCCGTTCCTCGATTCCCTGGTCCACAATAGCGGAAATGCCACCGACCGTTTTAGCCGAGGCGGCATGGTGAAGGGCGGTGAGAGCCATCCAGGTGACCCCCTCGACGATAGACGATGTGGTCTCTGCTGCGAGATCTTTCCAAGGCCGGCATTGCTTTCTGAAGAGATCGGCGACGATGAGGGGGTTGAAGGTCCCGGGAAGCTCACGGCCCCGACTCCTGTCCATTAGAGTTGTCACCTGCTTGAGATAGTCCGATCGCCAGACTTTCTCCGGCACATCCGGCTCCCCATCCGCAACAACCTCGTTATCGTCTAGGAGTCTCTGAAGTTTGCCTTGTCGGTGCATCTTGTCTCCAAAGTCTCGCAAAGTGTTTTGAACCATGGCCCGGATACGCTTGGCATAGCCCTCGTCAGTCTTGGCGTCGCCGAAAAAGCTGTCGCTATAATTGCCCTCGATCGCGGCGGTCATAAGGGCAGAGAACCGCCGGCTGACGGCGAGAAGGTATCTGCGCTGCTCTGCTGGGCTGCTGCGTGGGTCTCCCAGCTTGGTGAGTGTGTTCTCGCACTTGTGGATGTTGGACAGCACATCCTCGCGTAGCGCAGGAAGATTGGCCAAAATCGACCCTCCAAGCACCTCACTCAATCGTTTGCGAAGGGCGGCGACGCCAAGAAGAGAAGAGTTAACAAGGAGCCAAGCACCCTTGTAGAAAAACATCATCTCGATCTTGTCCCTTGCCCCGGCGCTGGTGTCGCTCGTTTCGTTGCTGCCCTTGTTGCGCAGGACGTGCCAGCCAAGCTCCAGGTGGACCACTTCGTTGCGAGCGAGCTTAATGTAGAACTCCTCGGAATGGGTGCCCTCGTCGAGCTTGTCGGGCTTGGTAATGAGACCGAAAGTGCGAGTCCGCGTCGGGTCGAACTTCCGCGCTAGCTCAATAATTTTTTGGTTATTGAACTCGTTATCGGCCGAAACTACAGCGAGGATGATGCTTCGGGGGCGTTTCATAGCCTCGTGCACCATTGCGCTAACCGTTTTGGCGTCCTCGACCGACTGCTCGGAGCTGCCGGCGCGGAAAATGCCGGGCAGGTCGACCATGGTCAGGTGGGCTTGGTCGGGGCCGCAAATTTCAACACGCAAAACATCGTTGCTAAAGCATTTCGAATCCGACAACCCCATAGCCTGCTTGGCTGCCTCAACAACCTTATCGAGCCGTTGCTCGGACCGGATGGTGTTAGAAAAGGCGCGCAGCCGCTCGGCATCCTTGGGGGCTCGCTCGGGGCCAGGGTTGATCGAGACCTTGAACTTGTGCTTTGGTTCCCGTCGAAGGACCAGCTCGGTTACGAACCGGGTGCAAACACCATCCTTGGTCGGGAAGGGGTGTCCGGAAATGGCCTCAAGGATGGAGCTTTTGCCAGCAGACTGGTCGCCGCAAACGATGATCTCGGGCAGGTCGATGACCTCGCCGATGCCGTGGGAGCGGAGTCTGTCGATGATGTCGAACAGGGCTCGATGCTCCTTGGACCGGAGGTCAGCCCCGGGCGCGCCTCCTATGGCCATGGCGAGGGTAATGCTATCTGTGGCGGCGGGCAATGTTGTCTTGCGGTGGTGTGAGGACTGGAAACTTCGGTTGGATCTAAAGGGGCGCGAGAGCATTCTGGAGCCGAGTGATGGGCTAGATAAAGAAAAGAAGCAAGCCGCTTGGGCAAAGGGGAGGGGAGAGCTCGAGAGGTTGTCCAAGCTTTGGCCAACCGTACTGTCCTCCTACAGGGGGCACATGTGCGTGATGGAGGGTTGTTTGCATTGGGTCAGAGAAGAAGAAAAAGTGAGGCGGGCTAGCCAGGACTCCCCGTTGGCCAAAGCGTGGCTAGGCTGCCCCAATCTGGGCTGGCGCATGCAGAGCTAAGTTGGCACGATGGCGGGGGTGCAGCAAGGACCGCTTGGATTGGAGCAGGAGCACGGCAGCCTGCCTTCAGGGTAACCGGTCTGTCTGCGGGCGGCCCACCAACGGCTAATGACGGTGGCCAGTACCAATCCTGAGGGTGTGCGCAGTGATGCCCATCAAACGAAGACGGGCTTCTCCGCTTCTTGGGTGCCGTTGGGCGGAAATGCCTCCCCATCCATGATGCCGTGCATGTAGCAAGCACCAACCAGCTCGTATAGATTGTTGTCTGCTCCTGTATCTGCCGCAGCTTTCCTGATAACAAACGGCGTAGGCGCCCCGTGGATGAGCACTACTTCGTCCCCGACCTGGCACAGCGGCGGGACGCAGCCCAGGCGGCCGGCGCCCGACAGCGCAGCTCGCCGTGGCGTTGGCAAACGGCATCCCGGCGTCGTATCTGCGCCAGAAGGCCGCATCATGGACAGGGACGCACGTCTTTGCTGTCGACGGCTAGGTAGGCGATCATCTCGGCCATGAAGGAGACCCAGTTGTTGTAGTCTTCCCCGCGCGACATCGGGGCCGGGCGTATCATCCAGCGCATGTTGAGGTCGCCCGTCAGGACGCACCGGAAGACCTTTCGCAGCGGCTGGGGCGGGGCCCGCCCCTGACTGGCCGGCTTGCCGTTGTCTTTTTCTTTCGAGCCTGTTTCTGGAGGGGACGCTGGCCAGGGGGTTGTTCCTCGCCCGCCCGGGCACGGATCTGGAGCATGGCTCCCCAGCACCATAGCGAGTGTTTCTTCATGCCATCGGTGAGCTTCTAGCATATCTCGGGGATCGACAAACGTAGCCGGCGCGCTCAAGATGAACTCATCGTCCTCAATGGCCGGTGTGTGGACGGCACTGAGGCGTGACAGCGTGTCCACGCGGGTACGCGGGAGCGTCAATGCCTCGCGATCGCCGACATGACCGATGCTGAAAGCTGGCCTGGCACCTCCGGTCGCTTGGTAGTAATTAGTAGCGGACACGCGACTTGTCCCAGAGGGTTGACGACATGAGTGCGCCCCGGTCGGCCGGGCCTGTCCAGTCCGGGACCCAGTAAGGGAGTGCTTGGTGGCGCCTGCTACACCCACTCCGGCCAACTGAAGAAACGAGTGGCTCCCCGGTTGTCAGGAGGTATTTTGCCGTGTTGACGTAAACGGACTCGGTGGTTGTCTCACTACCGTAGTTCGGAGTGAGCGTAGGAGGGCGATCGTCTCCCATCAAACCAAGCAGGGCGGGGGCCTTGTCCCTGGCGTCGGTAGCCTGGTGGGCCATGGAGCTTTCTAGGAGGTACGACAGTGGTGCTGGGTTCTGCATCAGGCCCTTTGACCATTGGTTCATACCAACCAAAAACACCCCTTTGCGCATGTCCATGCTTCGCATTCTGTGGGAGATGGTTGACTGCCACGGCCCTGGTGTATGCTCTGCAGGGAGCCTGTCATCTCGAAGTCTTCGAGAAGCTCAAACGTTTCGAGAAGACGAGACCAGTCGTAAAGTCTGCCACCATACCAGACTGATTCTTGGCGAGTTTGGCGACGCTGCAGCCACCTCCTGAACAACCCAGACGCGGGTGAACCAAGGCTGGGCAAGCAACTGTATCAAGGCTAGCCATCTGATACTCATACCCTCGCCCCGTGACACTTCTTGATAGAGCTCTGAGCTAGAACAGCCAGCGGGACGCTTTAGAATGAGTTCATGGATCAGGCTGTTAGCTGCAGCCTCAAGGATAGGGTTGCCCAGATATACAATGACACGGTTGGCTTTTTCATATATCTGTCTCATAAGCAAGACCTGCTGGCCAAGCTTTTCCGTATTGGTATTATGCGGTGATTGATTGATGCAGACGGCGTCGATCCATACTAATCGAGTCTTCCAGGGAGAGGACAAGTTGTAGAGCGCTTTGTAAGTTGGGTCGAACACCTCGAGCCACTCGGAAGTGGAGGAACACTGTCGAGCGTCTGTCTCATCTAGAACCTTGAGCCGGCACCGCACCTTGGATGTACCCCAGTGGTATGAGATGGCGTCGTAGCGAGGGAGGTTCTCAAGGTTCATGTGTGTGATTGTTACCCTAACACCGAGGAAAGGGATCCAGCGATGTAATCGAACCAGCCGGATCTGTCCACCCTGGGTGAGCGGCCGGTAAGCCCATGGTCTTGGTGAAGAGTATGTAGTAGAGGTGGTAACTAGATATCTTGTAAGATCAACGACGGGAAGGACACCCGCCAGCTTTGCGTACAGCCTGCGGCGCCAGTTCACGGCTTTCTGAGCACCGCGTAGAGTCTCGAGTAGGATGGCGATGATGATGGTGATGAAGGCGTATGGTGAATAGGCTATTTGTGGTTCGAATATGGGTGTCAGGTGATATTAACCGTTAAAGTATGCGGCAACACAGACGACTTGTCTGAGGGGAGCTTACATGACTTCGATACTAATGTTAGCCGCGGTGATGTGAGGGATCCCCGCCGTGCCAGCCACACTATGCTCAGGCCAATCACCAGAACGGAAAGAAGTCCGGCAAGGAGCCCAGGACTCCGTGAAATGGTGGTTAATAGGTGCGGAAAAGCTGATGCGGCGGAGATGGTCCAGATGATTCCACGACGAACAAGGGCTATGGCGTGGAAAATAAGCCCCCCTCATCTTTGCATTGAAGGTTTGAAAGGCGCGGGCATCGTACGGCTCCTCGCGCGTCACCAGAAAGCTGCACTCCGATAGGTAAGCGGATAAGATGACCAGCCCCCAGATGCCGATGAGTCTAACGTTGCAGAGGCTGAGGAGAACAGCCATGGACACGGCCCCTTGGATATTGTTGTCATTTCGCCTCCCTGAAGAACCAGGAAGCGGAAAGCGCAACGGAACCTGGTGATCGACGTTGTGGCCGTCCCCGAGCAAGAGGACCTCCCGGCGTAGATTATCCAGTGTTGTCCTCATCCTCCGCCGCATTTCTTCCACGGATATCTCTTCATCGCGAGGATGCATCTAGACGGCTCTGGGGATCGGATGGTTGGCTGAGAGCGATAAATGATTCTTTGATTGCTTTGGTGGTTTTGAGAACATGGAGAATTCAGCTCATGAGGGAGGTCAGGGTTATCATTTGTCCGATGGCGGTGGCTGCGCATTCTTCATCTGCGGCTGAAACGCTGGGCACGTGGAGGAGGACAGCCAATGGGGGAGCCGCAATTTTTCCCACAACCAGATCAGGGACAAGATTTGTATCAAAGAAATATCATGACAGAATAGAGGTCGGCACTTCGGAGGATGTCCAGCCATGCAAGGGATTCATTTCTGCTCCTCTGAAATATAGATCGACCTCCATAGGCCAACCACATGCGGCCTTCGCACTTCTTGCTTGAAAAGGGGTGACGGTGGGCTATTGTGCCGGAGTAAATATACCAGTGCCGTGGGAGTCATTCGGTCGTAAAAAGTGCAGGTGTCGGTGAGAGTAGCAAATAATTCAATGAGAACTTGAAGGACCAAAGGGTGGAAAGGCACTATTCGGCAAAATGGATAAGATAGGTCAGCTAACGTCGAATTGCGGACTTTCCTAGTTTCCAAGGCATAAGTGAGGGAGTGCCGAGGGAAGATCAGCAGACTGGACGTCCTGTGTTCAAGGACCAGCCAGCCGAGGACACGAATGCAGCACAAAAGGACTACATGAGAAGCCTCTTGGGTGGAGGAGGATGGGATGGGATGCATGTAGGTGAAGGGAGGTCGGAAAATGGTGATGAGGCCAGGCGAATCAATCCGGAAAGGAGGGAGAGCTTACCACTCGCGCGGTGGACTGGGTCCTTCACAATAATGCTCCCGCATCAAGCTTGTTCTTCCCTGGACCTCTTGTAAACAATCGCGCGGCTACCAACCCAGGTAGGGTCGTAGTCCATCTTGATTCTTCCTGCGAAGAAGCTGCTCGCGGTAGGCTGGGTCCTTGACAATGATGCGCAGAGTCTGCTACCGGATCCGGTCAGGCTCGACACCACTTTGACGGAAGAGTTTGGCAAATGCTGCCTCGGCTTCCTCGGCCGAGTCGAAGACGGGATCGTTGCTGGCGGGGATGAAGGCCTGAAATTGACTGTCGTCGCTAGTTTTCAGCATAAACTATGCAACTAGCAACTGGAGGATTCTGCTTTTGGTGTGAGACGAGTATCACCGAAGGAGATGTGGCATGTGGGGAGAAGAAATAGGGAAGGGAGCCAAAGAGGGAAGGTGATGGAGGATACGGAGAGGTATATGGTACTTACTAGATGTCTGCGAAGAAGCTTGATTAGATCAAGGTGGTCGCATAAGTGAAAGGAACGTATTTAGTGGCAATTTCACGAAAGATACCGTGATGTATGATCCCTCAAGACAGGATACCATGGCTTGGGGCGATCTACCTGTCTGTGCGTGTTCTGGAAGTTTTTTTTTTCCTGGGCGTTTTGGCGGTGGGCGACGTGGGGTTTTGTGACCTCCACATGTCATGTGACAGTCTTACCAGGCTTCTCAGTTCCTTAGAAGGACTAAGAAGTGCACCATAATAGGACTCGGTGGAAGGATAGTAGGTGGCTTGGAGGATTGATAGAAAGTATCACAGTAATTACCCAGAAGAAACAGTGCCCATCGGCTCTATTTGTAATGTGGACAAACTGGGGAATAGAAAAACCTCGAGGAACCGGACCCGGCAGAGAAAATAGAGCCGGATAGAAGATCCATGGTCCCCGGGGAACGGTTCCCTGGGGCCATAGGGGCCTCTAACAGGCAGGAGGTCTAACAGAAAATTTGAAATCCCCCCACCTTTCCTGCCCCCTCACTTATGCCCTTGTTCTTTTCCTCTTTCTCTTTCTCGTTTTACATCGGCCCTTTCTCTTTTTCTTCTTAGTACCTGCTGTAACCCATAATTGTTCTGGGTTACATTAATAGCGTCAGGCGGCTCTCGGTTTCAAAACGGCTTGCAAAACGCTCAAATCAACCCACCACGACCATGCCTGTTCCCCCGAAGCAGGAGCATGCGAACCAACGCGCCTTTCAGATTCTCGAAATCTTGGAGGAGTGCCACGTTTTCGACGACGTGGTCATTTCCTGCATCCGTAAGAGCGCCGACCCCTCCGGCCTCGACGATCCCAATGTCGAGGCCTTCCATCGAACGATCTTCGACTGGATGACCAGCTACATCTGGGGCCTGGAGTCCGGCAACGAGCCTGTCCCCTCCGGGCTCGACGCCGAGCTGGTCATTATCCGCCGCATCGCCAAGGCCGTTTTCGACTTCGAGGCCGACCACCACGTGGCCAAGATGGCCTTTTGCTCCATCCTGGCTATCGGCGTCCTCGAGTGGCTGGCCCCGACGGTCATCGCCACCTTGTTCCACAAGGCTGAGACGCCAGCCGGCGGAGTTCTCGAGGGCTACACTGGTGAGAGAGATCGTCCCCGCCCGTTTCCCTTGCAGCCTTGTAGTTGGATAACCGTACGATAATCACGTGTTGCAGTCAGCGTCACCCCTGGCCATTATTACATCCCCTACGCGCCGCAGATCCTGGTTCAGGAATTTGTAAAGCGCGTGCGCCTCTTTTACCAGTCTGTTGTCTGATCTCAGGATCATGAGAGCGAGGCGAGCACAAAGCCTGCCTTCAGAAGGCCTAATCACCAAAAACTGTGGCTCAGGGTTGAGCCATGACCTCGGGGTGATAAGAGACACAGTTCTGGAAGCATCATGATAGGATTTGACGGGCATATCGTCGAGCTGGTAGAAGGAGCCTGAATTTTTTTTGTTCACGCCTGATATGAGCTAAATACATCTAGTATAGTTTCCTAGGCTAGCTCGCGGAAAATACTATCCCTTTCCTGCTCCTCAACAGCTTAAACCACGCCCTCCCAAGCTCCAAACGAATTGACGACGGCAGACCATGTGGACTTGTACAGATCGATCTCGAGCTCCTTCATCGGCTTCAGGACCACCCACAGGTCCGAGGCCGTGTTCGCCTGGGTGGCCATGTCGGCCCAGAACAGGGCCATGCTGGCCGACAGGGCGAACAGGCCGCTCAGCTGGCCCTGGCTCGCGTTCACGACGTTGATGGTGTGGCTCATGGTGTTGACCTGCGCGCCCAACCGGGCCTGCTGCTGGTAGGCGTCGTTCAGCTTGCCGGTGATGGCCTCGATGATGGCCTCGATGATGGCCTTGATCCCCTCGACGGCGATCCAGCCGAGGATGGCATCGATGCCCGACATGATGGCGGCCATCTTGGCCTGCTGCTCGGCCAGTTCGCGGCGCATCCGCGCAATCCCGTTGACCAGGTCCTGCTGCTGCTGCTGCAGCTCCGAGAAGCGGCCCTTGGTGAAGTCGAGCGCGTTGCGCGCCTGAGTCTGCAGGTCGCGCAGCGCGGCGTCGACGAGCGCCGACGTGTCCCTGCCCTGCGCCAGGCGCGCGACGCGCGACTGGTAGAAGGCCTGCCACTCGGCCTCGGACACGGGCAGCGAGGGCACCTGGGGCTGGACGCGGGCGAAGTCGAGCAGCGACCGGACGGCGTCGTGGACGCGCGGGATGCCGACCGAGCCCAGCGAGTTGCACAGGCCCTGGATCGACCTCGCCAGGTCGCCCTGCCCGACGTTGTCGAGGGCTTTCGCCACCTGCGCCCACTGGCTCACGAGCGAGTCCAGGTCCTGCGGCAAAGGCGGGTGGCCGCGCAGCGTCGGGGCGCAGAAGAAGGCGTCGACCTCGTCCTTGGCCGACGTCGCCATGAGGGTCATGAGGCCCAGCTCGTGGTCCTCGGCGCTGAGCGACTCGGCGGGCTGGCTGCTGTCCCTGCCGTCGGTGTAGGCTGGTAGGCTTTCGACCGAGAGGAGGCTGTTGGTGTTGGGTTTGGTGTCGCCATGGGAAGATATGGAGGTGCCGGTGACGACCTCGGCGTAGTTTTGCGCGCCCTTGCGCATGTTGTCCCAGGACTCCAGGGTAAGCGCGAGGTTTGACGGGGTGAAGAATTTGGGGTTCCCCCTAAGCGGGCGTTGCCATGGTTGTCAGTTCAGTCCTTATGCAAAAGCAGATAGGAAGGTGGAAGATGGACGATGCACTTACCACAGGTCGTACATGTTCTCCACGTCGCCCAGGTTGCTGCTGATCATGTCCCAGGCGTCGCCAATCTTGGTCATCATGGCCAGAATGGACCCAAACATGGGGATCACCGTCTCCAGCTGCTTCTTGCTCTGCTGCGCCCGTGCGATGGACGCCTTGAGGTTCTCGATGACCTGAGCAAGCCCCACCGCCTTGAGCGTCGTCTGGATCGTCTGCGACAGGGCGAGGCCGGCCTTGAGGGCCAGCTCGCCAGCGGCAGGGGCAGCCCCGCTCATAAGCGAGCCGATGGCACCGGCGGCGAAGGCCAGCGTCATAATACCCTCGAGGACGGCCGTGATCCAGGCGTCTTTTTTTTTTTTTGCTGCTATCAGCGTCTTCCCGGCCATCACCAAACCGAGCTTGGTCCTATTGACTTGGGAAAGGAGGTACTCACACTTGTACTCCTTTTCAGCCTTGGTAAGAGCTTCCTTTTGCTCCTCGATCTGCTTCACGACCTGCATGAGCTGCTTCTGGAGCTGGTCCATGATGTCCTGGAACTCCTGCTGAAGAGCACGGGTCTCCTCGGCGATGGCCTTTGCCTTTTGGCCGTGGCGCTATTGTTTTCACCTCGTCAGCTCATCCGGTCCTACTGCCCCCAGTCGATTGGAAACGTTTTGCGGACAAAGTGATACACTTACCATCACAAGCGTGGTGGCCTGCTCAAGGAAGGTGTCGAGGGGAATACCTCCGGGCTGGTTGACCCTGGGCAGGAGGGCCTGAGACACGAGCGAGTACGCGCAGATTTCCCTGATAATAGGCAGCGGCTTTGTCTGCAGAGCACGGTACTTGGCCTAAATATCCAGCACAACAGAGCGCAGATCGGTATCCTCGCCCTGCTTGGTGGTCACCTTGAAGGCGTTGACGTACGGGATGGCCAGAAAGTCACTGAGCGCCTTGTTGATGCGGCCGGACTCGGGCCCCATGTCGGCGAGAAGGGTTTCCATGTACGAGGGCGGGCCGAACGCGTCCCTGACGTCCTCGGGGGACTTGTCGTCGCTGCTGCCGTTCGAGTCGACAGCCATCAGGGACACCTCAGCTCCCTTGTCGGAGCGCACAAGAAGGCTCGTGTTGTTGAAAGAAAAGAGGCCCATGGTGGCGGGCAATCCCTGGGTGGCTAGCGTGATGTAGCCCTGGAGGTTACTGCTGATGACGCCCCAGAGCGCGACCATGTCCTTGTTCCCCTGCTCCCAGCCCTCGGGCGGGTTGGTGATGGAGCGGCGGAACCGGGCGATGCCGGCTGGCAGGTTGGAAATGCCTGACTGGCAGCCGCTTAGGGCGCGCATGTACGTGTCGGCCGCGAAGCTGGCCTGGTCGAACAGCGAGGACGCCGAGTTGAGCTTGGAGGCGCACGAGTTCCAGTTGGCGACGATCTTCTTCGCCTCGTCCTTGTTGGAGGCGATGATCTGGTCAAAGGTCTTGAGCATGTTGGAGGATGAGATGGTCAGGCCCGCGAGGGAGAGTAGTTTGGCCTGGGGCCCGGGCTTGGTGATGTCCAGGTCGCCCGTGATTGGCTTGAAGCAGCCCGCCACGACGCTCAGCAGGCTGACGCCGTCGAGTGGGTTCGGCGAGGGCGGCTTCCCATTCATGGTGGCCGCGAGGAGGAGCTTGATCCTCTTGGCCGACACTGATGCCTCAGAGATGGGGTCGCTAGCGCTGGAGACATCGCTTTGGGCAGACTATAGTGATTCTCTTGTTACTCACTGATAAGCCAACTCTGATAAGTCTTTGCAACATACCTTGGCAGCCGCTGAAGCAGCATCCAGGTCAACCTTGGGAATCGCCTCAACCGCGCCATCAAGAGCGGAGCAGAATGCGTCTAGGTCCGACACGTTTGGGGCAAGAGTCATAAGGACCTTGGCATACGCCGAAGCTGAGCGGAAGGCCTCGACAGGGACGGTGGAGAGGGTGCTGACGGATGTGGAGGCAGAATTAAGCAGGGCAAATGGAGACTCGGACGGCGAGGAACTGCCATCCGCAGCAGCAACCACAAAGGGGTTGCTCTTGAGATCTTTGATACACTCCAGCACCGTCTGGAGATTGATCGTGCAGTCTCCCACGCCCTCGAAGCCGTAAGGGGCCAGCGTCTTGTAGTCGGCAGGTGCTGCGTTAGACATGGTGGCTGGGAGGAGGAGGTATCAAGTATAAATCAGGAGAAATAAGAGGCGGGAAGGAGAAGGAGGGGGAAAGGGTAGTAAAAGGTACGTTGGAGAAGAGTCGTTTAGAAAAAGATCAGGAGTCCAGTCCAGATATTTTCTCAGGAGTGCTTGGGAGGGAACTGGCCTGGGTTTTGAGAGATGGAGAAGAGGAGATCTTGGGGGCACAAGACCGGCTTTAATGTACGAGGCACGACCTGGACGCAACTTGACGGTGACAACTTTGATGAACAAAGCCGAGCCGCACCGACCAGGCTCGGTGGTGAAGCCTTGTTTCTCTCAAGATCTGGACCCTTCCAGACGACGCACCCCGCGACAATCGCCGCTACTCCGCTGGAGACTGTCCGGGATCGCCGTGCTGACGACGACGTGGCCGAAGGCCGGTCCAGATCGTCGTCGGGGTAAACGCGGCTGAGACAATAAATCACCCGCTCGATCCCGACGAATATGCATCTTCTCGTGGCCTTGTGTCGACATTGGATGCCAGAAAGCCCGGTGGGGAACATGGCGAGGTCGTTGAGGTCATCAAGGGCCTGCCGATGCACCTTGTCGGCGTCAATAATGCTGCGAGTTGCCGAATCCGGACGTTCAGGTCGGTGCCATGTTCGGGGCCACACCGGCTTGCCCGGATGGGCATAAACCCGGCCCGGACGGCGGCGGATATGACTGGTGCCTGTGCCGGACTAGGGATCCACGTCACCAGCTCTCTAGCGCGCCGACGCTTGCAGGGGCCCCGAGGACGTCCAGACTCGGGCATGGGAAACCTGGTGTGGATGTTTTCCCAAGCGCGGGGAGCGACAAGAGCTGGGGAGTCGGATATCGCGGTCTTGCCCAACACGGTCCTCATCCGTCTTCCAGGGTCTTCAAGAATAGTCGGGTATTCTTGTCAAAGACGTCGCCCATACTCGGGCCAAGCACCCCCAGGGTTATAAGACGAGCACCGCAGCCTCAATTGTGAGTTTATCTCCATCTGTTTTGACCCAAACACCTCCGCTGAGACCACCATCTACCAAATTATCCATACTACCAATCCTTATCCCCCATTATTCCCTCCAATCTTTTTCCTCTACCCCTCTTCCCAGCGCTCTCCCCAAAGCCCCTCCCCACTACTTTCCTCCCCCGCCATAGCATCGACATGTCTTCCGTTCTTGTCACCCCTATTCCCGTCGACTTGCACCACGTGCTAAACTCGAGCACGCTCTCAGGCCTAACCAGCCGCCAAAGGGGCGTCAGGACCGATGGCTCCTCCGCCGCTGCCATCGAGGCCAAGCCTATGTTTGCCACCACTGATGACGATGGCAACGCCGTCCCAGTCCCTCTCCCCAAGCCCAAGGTCGTGGCCAGGGACGTTGCAACTGCGAGCATCGTAACCCTTCTGAGCCCTAAGAAGGACCTCTCGCAGGCTCTTACCCTTTTCACCAACTCCTATTCCTTGACCACTTCCTCCTTCTCCGACATCTTCTCTTTCCCCTTCCTCGAGAACCTCAAGGCTCCTGAGAATGCCGGCTCCGGCAGCGAGGCCGACAAGAGGATCGCGGCTGCCAGGTTCGGGAGCACTCGTGAGATGTTTCTAGACGGCCAATCAAACTTCCTGGCTTGGACCGACTTTGAAACGCAGCTGTGCCGCAGCCTCATTGGCTATGCTACAGTGACTAGCACTCTAGTGCGGTCTCAGACTCCATCCGAGTAAGTTCCCCCGGCAGAAATGTAAAGCTGAATAGTTAACGCTGATATATGCTTTTCGTTTCACGTCCGAAGCCTGGCGGATTCTGGTGGGCCTATCGTGTCCAAGTATGCGGACCAGATTGATGCCAAGAACGCCGAGAAGGCAGACCTATTCAAGCGTGTAAGTTTCAACCTTTGATAAGCCTGATAAGAGATAATCGTCCAGACTCAGACAGCACGGATAACGCTGACTTTTCATTTCCCCACACAGCTCATCAAGTTTAGCGATGCTATCAAGACCAACATCAACGCCACCACCACCCGCATCGCGGGCCTGTCGGAGCAGATCCAGTCGATGCAGACCCAGATCACCGGCATGAACGTCGGCAAGACGCTCCTGACGCTGCTCAAGGACCTGTTCGCCCTCCAGTCCGAGGAGGACAAGAGCCTGCCGTAGCTGGCCTTCCTGCTCGGCATGAAGCTGACGACCTTCGCCGACGACTTCTCGGCCCTCTACAAGGAGAAGGCCCGCCTGCAGGAGCTCGTCGCCAGCCTCAACCGCCTGCAGACGCAGCTGCAGACCCTCACCAACAGCATGTCCATGCTCGCCAGCGCCCTGGGCAGCACCGTCGAGGCCAACGACGTCCTCAACGAGGTCTGGAGCGGCATCTCGGACAACCTGCTGTCCGTGCAGATGAACGAGAACTCGTCGCGGAAGCTGTCGTCCACCCAGATGTCGGCCCTGGTCAAGGCCTGGCAGGAGACCAAGGACCAGGCCAACGCAGCCATTGCGGCCCTGTCGACCTCCACCTTCGTCTCTGCCTCCATGGGCTTGATGGTCATGACTGAGGCGGAGCTGGTCAGCGGAAATGACTTCCAGTCTCCAATCCCGACGAACCCCGCCGAGCTGAGGATGCTCAAGATGGCCGCCGATGTTGGGACGGGCGAGTATGTAGTCGACCTCCTTGCCTTTGCTAAGCAGCTAGCTGACTTTGAAACCCCTAACCAGACTTATTCTGGATCCGCGGAAGGCATCTGTGATGAGGAAGCTTGCAAGCTCGCCGGCGGTGGCCAACTGGTACACCGCGGCTCTGACGTCGCAGATGCTGGCATCCAGGGTCGGAGCCGTTCCATCGGGGGCCATGGGGGCAGAAGCCGCCTCCGACAATGACGAGAAGGCGCAGGAGGATCTGGAAAAGATGATTGGCTACCTAGGGCAAGTGGCCTTCCCGGGCGCTGCGATTACGTCTCCGCAACCTCCCTGCTGACGCTCGGTCAACCGCTCCAGACCCCACACCGAGGTTCAAGACGCCTGGAAAAGCTGGTTGGCGAATGCAAGGGCATCATTCAGACCTTCTCCAACGTCCTGCAGGTCCCCTACACGGACCAGCTGCATATTATCAACCCCTTCAAGACCAAGGACACCCCGGACGAGAAAGAGAACCTCACGATCCGTGAGATCGTTCTCCGGTTCCAGAGTGTAAGACCCCTCTTTCTCCAGCCATTCAAGCACCAGGACGAGCAGAATAACCGACTAACGCCGTGTCCCATCCCCAGTTGTACCTGGACCTGCAAAACCAGTCCATCAGCTGCGTGCGCCGGCTCATCTCGTACGCGTCGGTGCAGCTGGCCCTGCTGCCCAAGGTCACGCCCTTCCCGCCCAAGGCCGGGCAGGTGCCGCTGGACGTCTACCTGGAGTCGTGCAGCACCACGGTCGACAACTACACGGACGAGGCCACCAAGCTGAGCGACGCCTACACAAAGTTCGGCCAGAAGTGGAAGCTGTGCCAGGACAACCTCGAGAACGCGATCAACAAGTCCAAGGCGGACGCCAACAGCGCCAGGGCCGCGCTCGAGAAGCAGCGCGAGCAGTACACAAAGACCACCATCATGGGCGTGCTCGAGATCTTTGGCGCCCTGGCCCTGTTTGCTATTGGTGCCTTTACCATGCCCCTGGGTAAGCTCTTCCTCTTGGGAGTCTTTTGACGTCGCTGCCTCCTTGGCTCTCTCGTCATGGCTTTATTGACTCGTTTGCTTTTCAGGTCTGCTTGCCATCGGCGCGGGCGGATATCTCCTGTACAAGGGAATCAAGGACTTGAAGAGCCTCGCAGACGTGAGTGATTGCATACCAACCCTTCTCTTCTTTCATCCTCTTTCCTGTCCTCCTGCGCCCTTTCCGAGGGACAAGCTAGCTGATCTCGGTTATTTCCCTCCGCGCTTTGGCAAATCTAGATCGATTCTTCCATTGAGAGCTTCAAGAGCGCGGCCAACACCGCCGATGCCACCAACAAGAACCTCACGGTGTAAGTTCCAACCATTACTCGTCAACCATCACGTTTTCCGAGAAGGGCCCATGATTGGGACATGACACTGACTGGCATGCACCATCTTCCAGGCTCCGCGAGCCCATGAAAAAGGTCGCCGACGCCGTCGCCGAGGTCACCGGCATCTGGGTAGCCATCGCCCAGAATCTTGTCAATATCCAGACGTTTATGGGCATCTGGTCGAGCCCCAAGGTCTTCATCTCGTCGGTGGGCACGGTTACCACCGAATGGGGCAGGGTCAGGGACAACTGCATAGCTTACGTCGGCGTCATCAGTGGAGGGACACCAGCGTGATCGCCTTGGTTTGGGACGAGGGCCTGTCTTGCATCACTCCTTGTCCGGGCATGGCAGAAGTATCTATAGCTATACGCGCCCAAGCAACCACAAGAATCGGAGACCAGAGCAAAACGGCATCATCGACTGATCTTGACGTGTGGGTATTGATTGATATTGACAAGTGTATAGGCATATATGAAAACAGCAGTCACACATATATGTACATCTTCTGAGGCTTGACTTTTCTCTTCCGCAGCGAATCCCGGTCACCCCAAATTCTTCTTTACTCGCACTGGACGTACTGGTTGGCCGGGGCGTCGCAGAGCTTGGTGGGCTTGCAGACACCCTTGGTGAAGGGCAAGCCGCCGGCGCCGAAGTACTCCTTGCAGTTGGCGTCGGTGAAGATCTTGGCCATGTCAGGCGAGTGCTGGACGGCCTTGAAGCACTGTATTGTGTGGGGGAGAAAGACGTCAGCAACATGGCCAGAGGGGGAAAGAACCCGGGGATATGGGTGTAAATGTGCGGATGTGGGAGTCGAGGCACGTACCCAGTTGCCCCTGACGCCGTTCTCGTAGGCGCCGTAGCTGTTGAAGCACATGTCGTTGGACCTCCGCTCGCCCGTGGCGGGGTTCTCGCAGGTGCACTTGACGCTGGCGATGGCGCGCTTGCTGTTAGGACGGCAGGATTTTTTTTTATCAGCTCGCATTCTTTCCATTGATTGACGACCGGCACAGGGAGAAAAGGCAGGGAAGGGGGCTCGCCGTACTCGAGGTTCTCAGTAGCGGGGGCGGCCATGACGGTGGCGGACAGAGCCAGGAGGACGGTGGTGAAGAACTGCATGGTGGCGGTTGGTTGGGTGGGTTGGTAACGACTGAAGTAACCGGTTGGTAACGATTGTAGGGCCTGTAGACAGGAGATGGTCGGATGAGCTGGCGGTGGTGGGTGAGGAGAAGGGAAAGGAAAGTTGGAGTTAGTTGACGACGACGGGCCTTTTTATATCGGGCTGGATGCGTAGAAAGAAACACTTGATGTTACCCATCCCCGCATTTTGTCAGTCCACCACACCGCGCCACCGACAAGACATCAGAGTCCACCACGCGCGCCATCACCAAGACGTCCAGGGGTGTCAAAAACCCACAAGGCGGCTGCCCCATCTTGTTGATTTGCCGGGGTGGGAGCATGAACGGATCGATCGGCTGGGGTTGGGCGAGGGCGGGGGTCGGTCGGGGCCGCGGTGATTTCGATTGCGACTCTGGGGCAGGAAATCGAGCAGTCGCCGGGGGTGGCGCAGCCGTCACCTTCCCGACCTGGCAGTCAGATCCGATCGGCATGTTGGTTCCGCCACCAATGCGGCAAGGGGGGAGACCCTCTGGATTCCCAGATTTGGCACCAGGCGTTTTATGGATGGCATGGTGGTAATCACCAAGCTTTTTTTTTATGGGATCACATGGTAATTATCAAGCATTTCCTAATTGTCGTTGCATCCGCCTGTTTTTTTCTCCTGCATGCGCTGCAACGCTCTGCACCGTCGCCAACGCCCGCCTGACTCGCGCACCCGTCCCAAACAGGGAAGACGATGGTTGGTTGTCGTCACCCAAGCGCTGGGCGGTGCTGCCAAACTCCACGCCTGCTGGCACCTCGGGGCCGGGCCGAGACGGTTCCTCTCCTAGTCACCTCGGAATTTTTTTTTTTT